>LNAC01000452.1:973459-998347 GCA_002007465.1 Ailurus styani | reverse complement strand
GGGGGCGGGAAGCGGGCCGCCGGGGCCACGTGACCGGTTTGTTTACAAACACTGGCGGGCCGGGCGGCTGCCGGCGGAGGGACCCGTGGTAGAGCGGGTTCCCGGGTTGGGGTCGGGGAGTTGTGCGAGGAGCCGGGCAAGTCTAGGGTGCGTGGTTTGGCGGATGGGACTCGGACACCGGGTCGCTGCTGCTTCTCAGCATAGTTTCTGCGGGTTCGGGCTCCGTGGGGGGTCGAGGGGGTGCTTCGGGCGCTTTCCATCCCCGGTGACGCTGGGCCTCCGCTGGAGACACTGGGTCCGGGGGCACCGCCCTCGGGGCCCCCGCCTGTGGGGGACTGGCAGCCCTCGAAACTCCCAGGAGCGCTTGGCCGGCCCTGGGCCGAGGTAACCGCAGCCGAGTTCCTGCCTGGCCGCTTCCCGGAGCCTCCCCACTGTCCTTGCCAAGGGGGTGGGCGCAGAGTTCTCTCCTGCCCGATGGAATGTAGAGGCCTCTCCAGCGAGTACCTCCCAGGAACTGGCGCTGAGGGGCAGCCCCGACCTCTCACTGCTTCAAGTTCACCCTCCTTGGCCGCTGACCTCGTCTGGGTGCCTTGACTCAAGTGGTGGCTTTTCTCCCGTTGGGGGTTGGGGTAACCACCTGTTCTTTTGGACGAAGCCCAGGAGACTGCCACCTCTGACTTCACTCTCAGCTTACAAGCACTTACAAAGCCAAGTGAGTGAGTGTCCTCCGTTTGTCTGTGTTGCAAGTAGCAGACCCTCCCACAGTCCCACCGCCACAAACGGCACACGAAACTGCACCTAGGTTTGCCGGGGTTTTTGCTTTTTGGTCTTCTTGTCAATTTGCTGTCTTGTAGTCATGAGGCTCTTTTAAGTGAGTCCTTGCTTCTGGTGAATCTAAACGCTAACAAGACATCTAGCTATTTATCTTTTCTTTGCCCTTCCTTTCATGTTCTTCTCTTCTGGTCCAGCAAGATGGGGGTCCCTGTCCTAGAGCATTGGGCAAGCAGGGAAGTTGTCTGCTTCCCTGCATCCCATTTGGTGACTGAACATGGGCAGAGCAAGGAACTTGGGGTTAGAAGTTAAGTAACTTGCCAGAAGTATCTCGTGTCACTGGCTCTGGGGAGGGACTTGACCTCACATGCTTGATGTTCTTCCATACTCTCCTGGTTGTGAGAACTCCAGGCCTTGTAATCAATAGGCTTGGATGACCATTCCTTAACTTATCTTTGACTTCATCATTGCCACACGATGCAAAGGATGCGAATGTGAGTTCTGTCTATTCCTCTCATTCCCTTAGCACTTACACTAAGGCTGAGTCTTGCTCCTGATGAGGAACATTTTAATTTCTCTTAACTGTGATATGAGTGGCTGTAAGTTCTTTACCAAGGAACAGGTCCAGCCTGAGGAGAGTTGTGCCAGCTTCCCTTTGGCACCATCCCTTATCTCCAGCTCCATGGTTAGGGTCTCAGGCAAGAGTGGGGGGCTTGGGCTCATACCTCTCCTTAACTTCCTTACCTTACTGGTTTAGGATTTGATAATAGAATTTCTGGGATCTGTCTTGGTATCTTGTGCTTGAACTAAAATAAAAAACTTGAAGTTAGGGGTGGAAAACAGGAAATAAACATCATGTACCTTATGTTTTCCTTCTTCCCTCTAGGAGAGTGGCTTCAAACTTTGAGTGGGATCCAAAGTAAGGAATACCTTTTACATCACTGCACTGAGGTCCACAACTGTGATAAGTTCCAGGAAACAAATGCCCCCACTACCTGCAGTGTACTCTCCATATAGTTTTTTCTTCTCAATTAAGAAACAAACAAAAAACCCAACTGCTGGTCATGGCCTGTTAATTTGATTGCTTGACCAAATGGGTGGATGGGTGATGACCCACAGTTTAAGAAACATTGCTCTAGGACAGAGGTCCTCAAACTTGAATGTGCATGAAGATGACCTGAATAGTATTCAAAAATGCAGTCTGTCAGTCCACTCTAGAGATGTTTATTCTCAGTGGGGTGCATTTTTATTAAGTGGACCATGAGATTGTGATGCAGGTGGTCAATAAGAAACCCAGGTCTAATGGGAATTGGGGGCAATGAACAATGAAAGGCATTATTAACTGGATATGAAGCATGCAAGGACTTAGTCATGTATGTGACCTACTCTATGCAAACTCAAGATCACTCATTTGCTAGTCACACTAGCCTAGGCTTTGAAAAGTCCAAGGGTATGTGTTGTTTCCTTTTAGCTGCTGTGAAGCATTGGCCATAGGACCTCCATCCCTCCCACACCACCCTGCCCAGTCCATTTGAGGGCTGCTGTTCAGTGTTCTGTATGGCTGGATGTTTCTAGGTGCGTGGGATTGGGGTTGTAAGTAGTGCTGATGAGTATGCTGTACTATTCATAGATTATTAAAATCATTAAAACAGTGAAAATTCAGACCGTTTTGAGGCAGTGACATAGTTATTATGCCTGGGGTATTAACAATTGGCCAGCGGAAAATGCTGGTGTTGTTTAATAGCTGGGTATTGCAGGCCATGTGGCCTGGGGGAAGGGCAGGGAGGCTGGTGATTTTGTTTGGGAGTATGGGGGAGTCAGGGGTTTGTCGACAGTTGTTAAAAAGAAGAGTTCCCCTGACCTCCTTGTCTACCTCAGCCCTGGTTTGTTCATGTGATGACATCTTGGCTCCTATGTGCTAGTGAATCTTGTTACCTCTATCTCTACCTTTAAGCACAAACATACACACACCTGATGCATCCCTGTGTTTGATGTTTCCCTCTTATTGAGTCCAAACATGTTGGTAAAAGAAATTTCCTTGAGTTAATCAAAGCTGCATTTAGCTTCAAATAGAACTCTGTCCCAATTCAAATTCAACAGTGGTCCTTCCTGCTAAAGGTATGCTGTATATAGGATTGTTGAAATGAATAATGTTCAGTTTGGTCAAGCCACTCACATTTAGGATATCTAGTTTTGAGCCTGTAATAAAAAGGAAGCAACAAATGGATGGCAAAGGATAGGATATCCTACTATAGAAAGGGAGAGGGAAGAGATGTCCAGGTAGAACTCAAATGGAGGATCAGTTATCACTTTCCTTTGTCAGTAATCTTGCATTTCCCTAGGGTTCATCAACAAACCACTAGGTGGGTGCTGTGACAATTACATTCCCTTAGCATGAGGGGGTCTAAAGCTGTGGAAAGGGAATCATCTTTTTAAACTTGAGCCTCCCAATTATGGAAAGCCAGGGTCTGCAGGCTAAATGTTTTGGTTTTTGTTTTTTTTAGAATTGATAGTTTTCAATTATCTTTTCCTTAACAAAAAATGAGACTTGCATCTTTAAAGGACCACACCTACCCAAATTTCCCTGAGATTTGGGAATATAGCCCCTGAAGGGTTTAAAATAAAATTGGATTATGCTATTCCCCTGTTTAAAGTTTTCCAGTGGCTTCCTATAATCCAACTCCCTTTCCTGTGGGCATTGTACAGCCTGTCCCCTTCCCCCAGCCTCTTTCCCCTCATCTCCTACAGGTCCTTACCTGGTCCATGTGTGCCAGCTTTTCTTAGGTTTCTAAAACATTGAAGGTTTGTTTTTGTCATTGGGCCTTTCTACTGGTAGTTACTCTCTCCAGAATGCCATTCTCCAAATTTTTATGTGGTTGGCTCTCTCACTTGGGTTTGAGAGATCCCCTCTCAGACCAGTTATCTAAAAGAGCCCTTCCCTTCCCTGCCCCTCTTAATCCCCTTAACTTTATTTTTTTCAAGGGACCTTAATACCATCTGGAAATACGGTTGTCTGCTTGATAGCTAGATTGGAAGCTTGGGAGCTTCTGTCTCGCTCACTGCTGACAGTACCTGGCATGGGTAGCTCTGGATAAATATCTGCCCGTCAGTGGAATGAATGAATGACTAAAGAGTGCCAAGGTTTTGAGACTCTAAGAGTAGGAAATAATACTTTTATTTTCAGGAGGAGAAGAGGAAAAGAATTTTTTTCTCCCCTTTCCTGGAGTGTAATAGTGTTCCCTTGGAATTTATTTCAGAATCCACTTTTCACAATATTTTTCACCCTTTAATACTTTTTAATAGGTCTCTAAAAGTTCTGTTGTCATTTTGTTGTGTTGTTAACTTTCGCTTCCCCCAGTAGCTTTATGTTGTTTTCACTGTTTTCCTGACAAACAAGCATTTCTACCAGTAATCACGTTCCATTAATGTTAGGAAGCACTGTAAGTAGGGCTAAGAACCTGGGCTTTGGAACCAGAAAGATCTGGATAATTAGCTCTGTAAGCTTGGGCAATTTGCTAAAATTCTCTAAATCTCTGTTCTTTATTAGTAAAATAGGACTAATAATAGTTACTGTCACACAGAATTGATAGGAAGACAAAATTAGAAGAGGTATAGGAAAACGGGCACAGAGCCTGGCACATAAACACTTGCTATTAGCTTTTATTTATTTATTTTAAAGAGAGAGAGAGAGAGAGAGAGAGAGAGTGCTGGAGGGGGAGAGGGGCAGAGGGCGAGAATCTCAAGTCGACTTGGTCCCGAAACACCCTGACTTGGGTGTTTCCATCTCATGACCCTTAGATCATGACCTTAGCTGAAACTAAGAGTCCCACACTTATTAGTTTTTAATAATAACACTCATAGTTAGATTTCCCTCCTGTCTTTGGCAGGAATTCCCACCCATTGATTTGGGAGTGTGCAGTAAGAGGGAGAAAACTCACCAGATCTTAAATTAGTGCCAGTAAATGAAGAGCAAACATGTCACTTAGATCTATCAAGACTAGTTAGGAATCCTCTAATCACAAATTGCTGCCTAACTTTTGATAACACCTATGCAGAAAAAGTCATGGAAGTTTTTGAAAGGACATGTTGTCTGCCCATTCTTCTGGCCATTCTTAGTTTATCCTTTGATTAAGCTGGGCTGACTGAAGGCTGCATATTTGGCCCATATTACCTCAGCCCCTCCAGAATTATTTTCATTGAGATGAACTTTGATGTCCTGCCCTTTGCTTTCATGGAGGGACACAGTCCTAAACAGCTTTATAACGCTAGTACATTTCTCTTAAGAGTTGATGTTGGTGCTGCCTTAAGCTACAATTTCACTCAGTATACCCTTTAAATAGTTAATAGGAGAAATTTCTCTCAGGGACAAGTGCCAGAAAAAGCTTTTCCTCTCCTGAGGGATGGGCATGATATTTCTTTGTGGACAATTGGAAATGTATAACTGATCATGTTTCTCTTTTTGCTTTGGGTGCCAGGAAGCACAGAGCCAAATCTGTGGCCTGATTTTAGTAACTCTTGGGCCCCTCATCCTGATTTTTCCCTCGTAATTTTTATTTTCTCTGATTTCAAGTTAATTTATATTTCTTTTTTAATTGGATAGATGCTGATTTGAGTATTAAAATCATTTCAGAGTTTACATTTTAGAGATACAAACATTGAGGCTCAAGTAGGCAAAAAAAAAAAGGATGGCTTAAGACAGAGCTAATTAGGGTGCCTCGGTAGCTCAGTGGGTTAAAGCCTCTGCCTTTGGTTCAGGTCATGATCTCAGGGTCCTGGGATCGAGGCCCGCATCGGGTTTTCTGCTCAGCAGGGAACCTGCTTCTTCCTCTCTCTCTGCCTGCCTCTCTGCCTACTTGTGATCGCTCTCTCTATGTCAAATAAATGAATAAAATCTTTTTTTTTAAAGACAGAGCTAATTAAGGCAAAACAGAGACTATAAACCATACCTTTTGTTTCCAGGCCCAGGGGTCTTTCTATTCCTGTACATTCTTAAAGAATGTCAACTCCTGAATAAAACCCCAAATAACCCATAATTTCTTGATCCTAGGTAAAGCTTACTTCCTTTCTGTGATGAGGCAAAGGAACATTCTGCCCATGAGGTAACAACCCTGCCACTCATATTCCTGGTTGGGTCAGCAGCCCTGTGCCCTGAGCTACAGCCTTACCCTGTGGTCTTGAGAATGTGGTATGTCCAGATTTAGTGGTTTTGATCTGAAACTAGATTGCCAGCTCAGAATGAAATCAGTCTCTAGTGTCTGGAGTTCCTTTGTCTATTTCTTATTAGGGAAGGAAGGCTTAATATCCAGATGGTCGATGGATGTCACTGAGGCTCAAACAGGTCTTGTGGTCATGAACAGGAGCTGAGTTTGGTTCTGCGGAAGAAAGTGGCATTGTTTTATCCGATAAGACATTTAATCATAAGAAATATTGACCTTCCCAATGATTTATTTTCCCATGCTGTTCTGGTTGTGAGTACCTGGGGCAAGAGGATAGGCTTGGAGCGTGTTCTGCCTGAGTCAGTAAAATTTTGATTTCCTATTTTGAGCTACTTAGAAGAGGAACCTCTGGCCTAGGGCTGAAAATGAACCTTGGTTTTGCTTTATTTTCCTGGCTAATAATAATTCAACAGATAATATAAGACATTTGGGAGATAAAGATGGATTAAGATATGGCCCCTACTCCTAAGAGCATATACTCAAATAGGAGTGATTAAGGCATATGTGTCAATAACTAGAGTATAAGGTACAAAAATTTAAAGTCATTATGGAGCTACAGAAAGAGGGTAGGCGGTTGGAGATGGAGCTGTGAAGAATGATGAGGATTTAAACATGCAGAAATGCTCCAGGGGGAAAAGTGTGTGTAAAGGCACAGAGGTATGAATATAAGAGATAATGTACGGGGAATGTTCAGTAGGCACGTGAGATGTTGGGAAGAGAACATTGGGATTTTGGTTGGACTGCTATTGCTACAGTGTACTTATTTTTTTCCCCCAAGGTTTATTTTTTTTTAGCAATCTTTATACCCAACATAGGGGTTGAACTCATGACCCTGAAATCAAGAGTCCCATGCTCTTCTGAGCCAGCCAGACACCCCACTATTGCTGTAGTTTAGAGTAACTCCATGGCAATGGACTGTTGCTTCCATTCACAGAAGTCTGTGAACAATGGTTAGTTGAGATAGATAATAGGCATTCTCAAAAAATGGGACTGTCCCTAGAGATTCTCAAACCTGGCCATAAGAATTTCTAGTCCAACCAGAGGCCTACAAAATGAGAATTTTCAGCTAGGGAATCTAATAAAAGCAAGCAAATAATAATCCCCCCTACAGTTTTCCCAAGTTTTTCTAATGTAGCCCACCCATACATGTCTGAAACCTGGAAATCACTGAGGTAGTTGATCTCCTTAGCAGAAACCAGCTACTAAGCATCTTTGACCTTTGGCCTCCTTCCTTTGTCTGTATTTTGCCACTTCCTTTTCTTCACTTGTTCACTTGTTTGTATCGCTTCTGCATGTGTCATCCATTATATCTGCCTCCTATTTATCTCTCCTTTTACTACTTTGGTCTTTTGTCTCTTGGGGGTCCCTCCCTAAATGGATCCACAGCCAAATGGACCATGAAGTAGAAATGAATTCTCTTTCAGTATTTATTGTATTAATGGTATAAACATGTGTACTATGTATAAATGCAAATTAAATAGGGCATTTGGTTAGTTTTGCTTATGTGATTCTTACTTTTTCCCTCAAATCCTAAAGGAAACAAACTATCCCTGTGTATCACTGCCTCCTTAAAGCTAAAAATCCCTTAGCAGGAAGATATGACAGGAACTGAAAACTGGCTTTTTCTTGTACCTAATCTGTTGTCCTGCTTTCTGGTTGAGGTTATTCCCTTCCCTTATTTGTTTTCTCGTATTTCTATAATTAAAAGTTGAAGCAGTGAGCCAGCCCTGAGAGTCTGAAGATGTTCTAAGAGAACTTGACATTTTTGTTTCCATTATAATTAGTTAACTTAGACTCTTCCCCTGGAAGATATTCTGCTTGTTGCTCTAAAGGGTTCAAAGACCAAGGATGTCCATCTTCAGACTCTTCTCTGGCTGGTCTGGATTGAAGGATCCATGGGGGGTGGGGGTGGGGGTTGTCCAAGGATTCACATCCTGGTTCTGGTACTCTCTAGTGGAGTGATCTTGGGCAAAAGTTTAATTTCTTGAACTTTTTTCTCATCTTTCAAGCAAGAGTAATCACAATAATGCCTGCCTCTCTGGGTTGTTATGAGGATTCATTGAGATCATGCATATCAAGTACTTGGCCCCTCATGGAACCATGATAGGAAATTAATAAACTGTAGAGTCCTGGAGGCTTACTGACAGCAGACGCCTCCTCCTTACCTCCTCCCCTCACTTCCCACATTCCTTCCACCAACCTGTCTGAGCTCTTATTGCAAGCCAGGCTTGGCCTGGGGAGGAGGGATGATTAACCAGATGTGGTCTTCAGCCAGGAATGGCTCACGATCTAGGGGGAAGACTGACCTATAAACAACTAGCCTTGTGATGTTTCTTAAATTATATGAAAAAGTTGCCCTGGCAGTGTGCATGGTGCCCCTGGATGTGCCAGGCCTGGAAGGAAAAGAAGTTACAATTCTTCCTGAAATCTATCTGCCATTCCCATAACAGGAGAAATCCAGAAATCTGCTCTAGAATCAGTCTTTCTCTCTCCCACCCTCCTCCTTTTCTTCTTTAAGAGATGGCAATGCTAGGGTGCCTGGGTGGCTCGGTGGGTTAAAGCCTCTGCCTTCGGCTCAGGTCATGATCTCAGGGTCCTGGGATCGAGGCCCACATCGGGCTCTCTGCTCAGCGGGGAGCCTGCTTCCTTCTCTCCCTCTGCCTGCCTCTCTGCCTACTTGTGATCTCTCTCTCTCTCTGTCAAATAAATAAATAAAATCTTAAAAAAAAAAGAGATGGCAATGCTAGATGGCAGTTTCATAATTCTTAGGACAATATACATCCATCTTCGAGCTGGTAATGCTTGGGACTTTAGACACACAGGCCTCCTTTTGAAAGTGCTCTGCCCTTTTTTTTTTTTTCTCTCGAGTTGTAAGTTCAATTTCCAAATTCCAATTGTGGAGAGGCAGGGAGCCCAACCACAGATGTCAGAGTCTAGAGTTTTGGATTTATTTGAATTGGGAGATTAAAGTGAGGACACCAAAGGCATGCTGACAGCTGAACAACAGAATTGTATTGGCAGATTGGGGATGGATGGTTTGTAACTAATTGGGGCCCCAGCTGTGCCCTGGGGGAGCAGCAGTTAAAGAGAAATCAAGGTCACGCAGTGCCCAGGGTCCAAAGAAGTTCATTTATTCAGTAAATAATATTTGATCTTTGAGGGTGTGAGATACAGACGACAATCAAATAATCTCTCCAGTAAAATACAACTGCAGCTGTGAAGAGTGCTCTGCCTGTGGAAGAGGAACCCGGGCAGTGGGCGTTGGTGGAGGCTAAGGGGGCGGTTCCCCGGTGAAGTCACTTCCAAAGATTGGCCGCCATCTCTTACCCTACTTTGCAAAATGTTGTTTTCTTGATAGATCTTCTAAATGACTGTTTTACACTGTGGTTCAGGTGTAGCCCTGTCTGGGGGCAGAGGGATGGACCCAGTCCCACTCTGGGTCCCAGATCATGAGAAAAAGGTATTTGTTTTGTTTTCACCAGGATTGTCTTCTCTGAGCCTGTCCAAATACAAAACAAAGGACCGATGCCGAGGGCAGCAGTCTCTGGGGGCTGGAGGAAAAGGGCAGAATTTGGCCTTGTTTTGAACAAGGAATCAAGAGGCAGGGTTGAGGGGCCCCTTTCCTTGCTGACCTGAACCAAACACGACAGTTCATTTTTCTCCTCCTCAGACTGCCCCAGGGAGGTTTTGTGGGGACCACCCTGGGAGAAAGAAGCTTTGTGGGTTGGAAGTCTGAGCGTTTCTCCAGGGTTTAGAAGTCCATTCCAGTCTGGGGAGGGTCCCTTGGGAAGCTACCCGGTGGCACACAGATGGTGTGAAGGGCCAGGGGAGGTGGAATGGGAAGTGTTTCTACCATCAGACAGCTCCCAGATGAAGGCATCAGAGGGTCTCGTCATGTGTCATGTTGGAGCCATGGCGCCATAGTTCTGAGTATCATGCTCCATATGCCAGCCCAAGCGAGTTGAGGTCACAGGAGTTTGCTGGCTTTTTAACTTTGTGGAGCATTAATGGCGTGTGAGTCCCATGCGATGGCCAGAATGAGATATTTTAAATGCACTGCATAGTGTTTAAGTAAGATTAAAAATACCAGCTTTACAGGGCGGCACAGTTTGACTGATGGTCACTCATTTTACTCAGTTAATTACCATTTATCAAGATTCTCCAGAGGGGGAAAAAAGATTCTGATGTGCCTGAGACTAGGAGTCCTGGGGAAACCAAGGGGTATTAAAAATTGGACTTTAACTGCAGGAAGCTCCCAGTCTGGGAAACAGATGTGAACAGTGTGATGGAGCGCCGCCATTCAGGCAAAAAGAGTTCTTTTTTTTTTTTAAGATTTTATTTATTTATTTGTGTGAGAGAGAGAGCACAGCAGGCAGAGTGGCAGGCAGAGGCAGAGGGAGAAGCAGGCTCCCTGCTGAGCAAGGAGCCTGATGTGGGACTCGATCCCAGGACCCTGAGATCATGACCTGAGCCGAAGGCAGAGGCTTAATCCACTGAGTCACCCAGGTGTCCCAAAAAGAGTTCTTTGCAAGCTGGGAAAAGGGGGTCACCACCTCTGCTTAGGGTCTCATTTGGGTATTAATGGATGAGCAGGCATTTACCTGGCAGTGACGATAGGTTAAGGCTTTGCAAGAGGCCGAACCAACTTGGGAAAAAGTAGTGAACAAGCTTGGTCTGCTGGGGAAACAGGTTTGGAGGGAGGTTGGAAGGTGATGGTGAAGATAAGGAGAATCAGCCCAGTTTCTTGGTGCCACCCCAGGGGTTGGACCTTGTCCTATAGGCTGCTAGGAAACCACTGGAGGTTTTGAAACATGAGCAAATGTGATCAGATTGTGTTGTATAAATAGAATTCTAGAATGGGCTGGAGAGGTAAGAGCTGAGTCAGGGAGACCAATTTAGGAAGCTGTCACGTGAGTTCAGGATGAGGGAGGGTAGGGCTCACACAGTACTGCTGGCCATAGCTGTGAAGATGGCTACGGGAGACTGGATTACAAAGCCAGAACCAACTGTCTGGGGAACCGAAGGAACATGACATAAAGGGGAAAGAGAGTGTGGAGGGTCTTGACTGCTTTGGCAATTTGGCCTTCAGGAGAAAGGAACAGAATTAGGGTAAAGGTGGTAGGATCCAAGGGAAGGGGGGAAGGATGGTACTGGCTTGGGATGCATTTGGTTTGAAGTGCCTCCCTAGGAGCCAGTTAGAGTCCTCCTTTAGAAAGGGATTGAGGCTTCAAGGGCAGGAGGCAGAGGTTTAGAAGACTTGGGTGTGGATAAGGATGTCCATGGGTAGCAGGCGGTCAGGCACATGGTAGAAGCACCTCCAAGGAGGAAGAGGAAGGAAAAGCAGCTAGGGAGATAGAGGCTCAGAGAGAGAGAGAAGTAGCAGGAGAGGCATGATGAGGTGCAGAAGGGGAGAGTTTGAGGGAAAAATAGGCTGAACCAACCACAAGAGAACTAACTGAATGCAACACTAGGGCCAGATAGTGTTAGCATTCGAAAGTATTAGTGTTTGGACTTGGCATGTTGGAGGCTGCCCATGTTTTTGTAACTCAAAAGCCTGGTTGTGATAAATGATATTCATGGTGCTTTGCCAGAAGGCTCTGTAGCTCTTCCATTCCTCTGGAGAGTCTGTATCACTGGATCCAGCCAGATCATCAGAAAGCTGTGTTCTTGGGCTGCCCTGCTTAGACCCGCCATGTAGAATCCCTTTTACTGAATTGCCCTTTGGTGTTAACTTATGCTGTGCATTTTCATGGACCTCTGAGAAGCAGTCTTGGAAGAGTTATATGGTAGGAGCTATTGGTGTGTGCTGAGGATCTTGTCCACTGCAACCACCCATAGAAGAAATGTCTCTTAGAAAATCTGTAGCTTGAGGGGTGCCTGGGTGGCTCAGTTGGTTAAGCGACTGCCTTTGGTTAAGTTCTTGATTCTGGAGTCCCAGGATCAAATCCTGCATTGGGCTCCATGCTCATTGGGGAGTCTGCTTCTCCCTCTGACCCTCCCCCATCTCATGCTCTGTCATTCTCTCTCTCAAATAAATAAATAAAATCTTTTTAAAAAGTGTGTAGCTTGAACAACCAAGATTTATAGGAACTGTAAGCCTTATTAACTAATTTTCTTCCTTGCTTACTGGGGAGCTCAAAGCCAAATATACAATTGAAATTCAGTAAATAATTAGCAATTTTAATACCATGCATTTCTCTGTCCTAATTCACCTTGTGTTCTGCTTTCTTACCCTAATTTCATCTATTTTAAAGGTATTCTTTGTTTTTGTAAGTTACCTTAAATCTTTTTTTGGAGTTGGGAGTTGTATAAGAAAAAGAAGGACACCATTGATGAGCTTTAGTCAGGTATTCTTGGTAATGAATCTTCACACAGATCGTTTGGGCTTTTAACATTATTTTTTATTGAAATTGTAGAGACAACGCAAAGTAATATCTGATCTCTTCATAGCAAGCTTATAGCAGCTACTTCTGTCTAATATCTAGTGAATTACATGCAAGTGTCAGGATGTTCAAGGGGAACCACCTCTCCTCTGTGCAGATGTTCTAACAGATGCAGGCCTCATGTGGGGACCTTCCCAGGCAGAGTGCTGAGCTAGGGACCGTGTGGTGATATATTGCTCTGCTAACAGATGTTGCTAAGGTACCGTCGAGCAGCCATTTCTGAGTGGACTCTGCACAACTGACATGTTCTGTGACCTCGCTGAAATCAAGGTCTTACCACAGTGAAGGCTGGTGAATGGATACTGTGCTCTGGGGAAGAATTTGGCTGGCAGAGACATCTTTACAACATGGAATCAGGACTTAAAGAGCCGAAGGAATCCTAGAGCTCATGTAGGATTATCGTTTGACAGATAATCCCTGTGAAATCAAGACTAGGCCCTGTGTCCAGGGTAGAGATGAATGGTTGGCTTTGTTTATGAAAGAGCTCGGTTCCTTGCTTTTCTTATTATCTGAATGAATTTGAAATGAACTACCACCTGGGTCCGGTGCTATACAGTGGGTAACTATGAAATGATGACAGTGATTTTCCTGTGTGCCTTGCTCATCAGCTCTACAGCAGTTATAATAGGGACATTTCAGTAAAGCTTTCAGTAGTGGCCCCATCCTGGGTGTAGTTGAGTTAGTGTGGGCTGCAGAGGTAACTTTTCCGCGCGCTAAGTGATGGATTGGCCTGTTGTTTGGAATGATAGAGCAATAATGTCAGATCCCCAGCTAAGCCACAAGAACCTGCTTAAACCACAGTGTACCTTTAAGTGGATTAATTTAGGCTCTAACCCTCTGACCACCATGAGTCAGCATGGGAGACAGGGACACTGCTCGTTTGGGTCTTGTGAATTGGAGCAGTTCCCGCACTTTTTCTCCCTTGCTGGTGAGGACAATTATAGTTAATCAGTGGTATTGAATGCAAACTCAGGTGCCAGATGCTGTGCTGAATGCTCTACTTGCAGTATCTCATTTGATTCTTTTTCTCTCTCCTCCACAAGGTAGGCAGTGTTGTTAGTCCTTTTCAGGCAACTTGCACAGTGGTGAGGCAGCTGGTGAGTGAGAAAAACCAAGACTGGACCCAGGTCTGTTGGCCTCTAGATCCTGTAAGCCCCTATAGTGGACTACACCTCCAGGCACTTATTTGATGGTCCAGGGAAACTGGGTCTCTCTGCTCCCTGGTCTGGGTTCAGGATTCTGGTGAGATTAGGAATGGGGAAGGAGGACCTTCCTCCTGGAATTGAGGCCTTCCATGGACATTGTCTCTTTTTTCTGCCTCAAAGTCCTAGAAATGCCTCACCTGGTCCTTTTCCACCATTGCCTCTAATCAGGACTTCTCCCTTTCCCGATACATGTATATATCTAACCTAGCCCCCACAAAGGCAAAGAATGGACTTGGATGTGAATGACAGGCCTTTGGTTCACACCCAGGACTTACAACATCTATAGTCCTGAGGAGCCACAGTTCTAGGCATCTCGGCACAGGATCTGAGTGGGGGCAGTCGGGGGAGAATATTATTTCATGGGCCTTGGGGACCCAGGGTAACTTTGCCTCCTACCTCATTATGTAGAGGGGGAAGGGAGGGGCCTCAGTCATGTCTGCTACCCCCACGGGTGGGTGGACTGCTCACCAGCCTGATGGGACACAGGGAGTTTAGTTCAGTAATGGCTGCTACTGTGTGCGGGGTGTTGCTGAGTCCACGGAGTACAAGAATGTGGTCCCTACTCTTGGAGCTTACATCTAGTAGAGGATACAGAGGCAGAAAAGGATCATTTTAGTTTCATTAGGGTAAGTGTTTAGGTAGAGGTGAGCCCAGTGGAGGAACCAGTAAACCCCACGTGGAGGTGGCATTTGAGGGCCCCCCTGAGCTGAATCTTAATGGACAAGTTAAAGGGCCTGGTGAGGGGCGCCTGGGTGGCTCAGTCATTAAGGGTCTGCCTTCGCTCAGGTCATAATCCCAGGGTCCTGGGATCAAGTGCCAGATGGGCGGGGAGCCTGCTTCTCCCTCTGCTTATGCCCGCTCACGCTCGCTCGCTCTCTTTCTCTCTGTCAAATAAATAAAATCTTAAAAAACAGTAAAAGAAAAGAAAAGAAACTGAGAAGGTGGAACTCACTAGGGGAAGTAACAGCTCCAGCCACAGGAGAGGACCATCCCATTGTTGTTTTTGTTGGGTGTTTGGTGGAGGCTGGGCAAAGACCGCCTGGAAGAGAAGTGGGCTGTGCAATCACAAACCACTTCTACCCCTTTCTATCTCAGTGACCTTTGGCAAGTTATTCAACCACTGGACCCTCAGTTTCCCCAACTAATGCTAACATACACAGGATTATGAGCAGCAAATGAGAGGATGTCTGAGCATACACAGTGTTGGCACGCAATACACACCACAGTTATAACTATTATTACTCTTAGTGGTCAATTAAAAAAAATGCTGCTGCTTAAAAAAAGAAGTAAAAGAAAAAGGAGGCCTCAGAGTTACATTGCCACTTCTGTGAGGACACTCTAGCTCGCCTTGGACACCATAGGAGATGGTCCTATTGGGGTAATGTTTCTCCAGACCTAGACTTCTCTTCTTAAGGTAAGACAAGGAGGTGACGACATTGGAGGAGGCATTGGAGTGTTTCCCTAATTGCCGTTGAGGCCCTTCTAAGAGGTGGCTTCCTCAGTGGCCATGCTTCCACAGGCCCTAAGGGAATACCAAGAACATAGCATCTCTGATTTACACAGCACTAGCAGGCCTCTGCACCACTTTTCTCCCTGAAATCCACCTTCTGCATTTTAGCCAGTTACCCATTCAAAAAGAGGATTTGACCACAACCACTCTCATGGCCTTCATAAAGGCAGTACAGGGCAGTGGTTTAGAAGATGGGTTCTAACACCTTACTCAGGGGTTTCAGATCTCAGTTTTATCCTATACAAGGTGTGTGACCTTGGGCAAGCTTCTTTAACCTCTCTGGACCATGCTTTCCTCAGAAGAAAATAGGAATAATAATAGCAACCTCATAAGGCTCTGTGAGGTTTAACTAAGCTGACAGTCAGCATGGCCACCTGGCAGGTAGGAAGTGCACAGTCAGGTTTCAGGTATGTCTTACCACTGACAACCATCTGCCATCGGCACCCATGAATTGCTTCAGATTCTTCTCTACCACCTTATACTCTATACTCCCATTTTTTAAGCTGACATTTAAGGGTCTACTTAATGTGTCAGGGACTCTCCTAAGTGCTCCAGTTTGGCAACCAAATTCTTTTGGTTCCCTCTAATACACCGTACTTTATACACCCTTGAACAGTTTTGCTGATGCCATTACCTTAGCCTGAGGCATCCTTCCTACCTCTCCTCAGCAGGCCCTTTATTTATTTATTTTTTAGATTTTTTTATTTATTTGACAGAGACAGAGGGAGCAGCAGACAGAGGGAGAGGGAGAAATAGGCTCCCCGCCAAGAGGGGATGGAGGCTTGATCCCAGGATCTTGGGATCATGACCTGAGCAGAAGGCAGATGTTTAATGACTGAGCCACCCAGGCACCCCCCACCTTCTCAGTTTCTGTGGCCCCTTGTCTCCTACCTCGTTCATCCACTTCCTTCATGGCTTACCTGGAGCATCCATATCTCCTACCCCTCCATCCTGGGGACACGCAGACATTTCTCCTTTGAGCTCCAGCTGCCACTGTGGCTCCCTGTGGAAAAGGCCTGTCAGGTGAGACAGCCAGGTTTGCTGTGTGCTCCCTGTGCTTTTGGCTCTCCGAGCGCAGTATCTGAGGCGTTTGTTTTTAATCATAATAGTTCACATCTTTTCTTTCCATGCTGATCAGCAGGAGCCAGCTGGGGGTGGTAGCAAATCTTCCTTTAATTTCCACTGTGATGGATTATTGCTTCACTTAAAATGGTGTTTAATTTGTACATGTGCCCTGAGGCTTTTAAATGTCGAGCTCATTTGATTATTGTTGGAAATCAATTTGGACTCTACAGTATGTTGGACTCCACGAGTTGGTCTCATGAAGCCCCATGGAGCCTACGGCCCCATTATAAGTACCAAAGCCCAAAAATCAAAATGTGGTAGTTCTGTAGCCCCATACCCTTCATTTTTTCCTTTAAAGAAAAAAACTCCAGGGGTACTTGGGTGGCTCAGTTGCTTAAACATCTGACTCCTTTGGTACAGGTCATGATCTCAGGGTCTGCTCAGCAGGGAGCCTGCTTGTCTGTCACCCTGCTCATGCTCTCTCACTCTCTTTTCTCTCTCTCTCAAATAAATAAATAAAAATCTTTTTAAAAAATTAAAAAAAAGAATGAATCCATCTCTTCTACCTTCCTTCTTAAGAATTGACTAAAAGAAGCAGCTTTTAAAATTTTCCCTTAGGAGGAAAAAAGACAGTAATAGGTGATTATTTCTCAGACCTAGCTGTCACCTCTTTCCTGTGACAGCCTACTACTCTCTTCTCAGGCACAAGGACCCTCTCTTGATTTGGCTTCAGCTTGCTTTCACCTGCCTCCGCTCATTGCTTCCAGCTTGCCCTGTCGTGGTTGAACAAGATGCATTATTTCAACAAGCCACTTTTTCCTTCCTTCCTTCTCATGGAAGGAGTCCTGTTTTGGATGCCTGTGAATTCCTGTGAAAGAGGGAGGGGAGCAGAGTGACAGCAGAGTCCCATGCTGGCCGGCTAGGCTCTCCGGGGTTTCTCCAGCACCAAGCAGCCTGGGACATTGATTATGGGGTCGATTCTTGTCTTGTCTTTTTAAGTTCAGAACTATGGTGTGTGATGAATGTGTGTATGGGTATGTGTTTGTATGTGACATGTTCATAGTTAGTACAGACTATAAATGCTTATTCCTCAGAAGGTAGCTTTGAACAAGTTTTGGAATTCAGATTTGAAGTTGAGCATAACCAGAAACCCCTGCCTGCAAACTTTTTTTTTTTTTCCTGTTTCCTACAGAAGTGAAGTGAGAGAAGAAATAATTCTACTTTGGGGAAATGCATAATTTAGAAGCTGTCTGCATGTATAAGAAAACAGACTCTGTGGCTGCTCTGTAAACCCAGACTGGCAGCCAGGGTTCGTGGTTTCCTTTTCTTCCTTCAGTGTTTGTATAACACTGATGGGACCCCTGCTCCGAGTGCTCCCCACTGGGCAGTGAAGGCTGTGGACTTCAGAAGCTGGCCTGCGGCAAGCCTCCAGCTCATTTCCCTGCCTGTTTTTCCTATTCCTTACCCTGACCTACCACCCCTTCCTTTCCTGGAGGTACTGCCCTTCCTGAAAGCGAAACAGGGGCATTGGAAAGTTCAAGGGTATCAGGAAACCTCAGGCAGGGTACTCGTCTCTTTCTACCACCTGTAACAGCTCAACACACTCAGCACCCAACCCGATTGAGCTACCATGGGCTTATGTTTTGACCACACTCACCTTACCTGCTATCAGGATGTCTGGGGTGAGAAGGGGGGGCTCTGGATCCAAGGGGTCATGCGTCTTCCTTCCTCATCTCCTGGCCAGGCCTAACTCCGAGACAACTCTGGGGAAACCACTTCTCACCTCCATATCCTTCCAAGTATTTCTGTAATGTTCAGTGTCACCCGACTTCACATCTTTAAAAATAGTGGTGGGTGGACCAAGCAGGGAAGACACTATGCCTGGGTCCTTGTTGGTCTGATTTCCTGCAACAGCTGGACGTCTCAAGTGTAACTGGTCACCCTGAACATGGAGCCCTGCATGGCTCAGGACTGCACAAGGGACATACAGGGGGAAAGCAGTGACCATCGTTTTCCTTCTGCCTGGTGCTGGGCAGTGCTGTTGGCCACTCAGAAAGATGTGCAGAGTCCCAGGTATGTAGTGACTTTCAGTGTCTGCTGTGGTGGGAAGGATGTCAGGGAGGAGGACAGCATCCCTTTGGAAAGATTTGGTTAGTAAGGTTTAGAGGAAAAAGAGAATTATGATTTGCAGCTTTCTCTAAACATCCAGATGGATCCCAGACATAATCCTGCAAAGAAGATCTGATTTTGTTTGTCTTCCTCCCCCGTCTCTCTAAATAATTTTATCTTCAAAGCGTGATGCAGGCATTAATTAACTCTGTGACTCTCCTGGGAGGTAGGCAAGTGGGAACACCACCCCTATTAGTGAAGCCCAAGGAAAAGGCAGCTTCAGAACCTTCAGGCAGGAGAGCCAGAGAGGCAGAGTATGCATTGGACCTTGGGGCTTTGCCCTCAGACCTTTACTTGGACATAGCACGGAAACCACCCACTTTCTCAGTGTCCTTGGTTCCCAGTAGAATAAAATTGCTGAGGCAATGGCAGGAGAGATGTTTGGTGCTGTGGGATGACTAATGGAAACTTTGAGGGTTGAAGAGAAATTCTGGTGAAATTCACTGTCATTGTGAATTTTAGATGCAGGAGTCTGATTATGCCATTTGTTTCATTCATTTGCTTGCTTGCTTTTCAAACAAAAAAAGTACTGAGCATCTGTTTCTGGAGAAGGTATGGCAAAGGAAATCATTTTGCCTAAAAGAGCTGGCTAGCCATGAGGAACCCTGCTGGTTGGGAGTTTGATCCTTGTATCATGCTTAGTCCCAAGCAAAGGGTGGTATGGGGTTTGTTGCCTCTGTAGGTGGGGGTTTTTTTGTTGTTGTTTGTTTGTTTCTTTAAGATTTTATTTGTTAGTGTGTGTGCGTGCAAGAGAGAGAGAGCAGGGGCAGAGGGAGAAGCAGAGTCTGTGCTGAGCAGGGAGCCCAATGCAGGGCTTGATCCCAGGACCCCGGGATTATGACCTGAGATGAAGGCAGCTGCTTAACTGACTAAGCCACCTAGGTGCCCCTCTAGGTGGTAGTTTTAAGTAGTGGAAGACTCCTGGTATCTGGAGATGAATGAGAAATACATACGTGACTATTGAAATAGTGACTTTGTAGAGGTTAAACTTTTCATTTAGCCCTTTATCTTGGTTGGCTCAGAAGAGGAGGCCCCTTAGGAGTCTTCTCCTTGGGGCTACAGGTGGCACATCCTTAATCCTGGTCTCTTCTATGGTTACCTGAGAATGGTGGTCCTGCCAGTTTCTGAATGTTGGTGGCTGATGCTAGAAGAACCCTGGGTTGATACTGAATCACCAACTCAGGAGCTGCAGCAACACTGGGATCTCCAGTAGTTCTTTTCTCGTAATTGGTTGTCTTGATAGTGATGGTAAGAAACAGAGAAGGGGTCATTCTTCCTGTAAATGTTGCTCTCTCTCTTGGGTGGCAGTCGGACTTGACTTGCTTTGCAGGAAGCCCTATTCCATCATCAGCTAATGGTATTCCCCTTATCTTGGCACTGCAGGCTGCTGAGAACCAGCCCTCAACCTCTGCTTGAGGGTCCTTCCTCTGAAGACATCACCAGTGTGTGGAGCCTGCCCCACACCCACCCCCTGCCAAACCACGGCCTTTACCTGTGTCTTCCGGTGTTTCCCGTGCGACCCATCCTGTGGGAGTGCCTCGTGGGCCACTCCAGAGTTCACCCCACGCTCAGTGGCGCCAATGGTGAAGATGACAAGATCCAAGACTTTCCAGGCATATCTGCCCTCCTGCCACCGGACCTATAGCTGCATTCACTGCAGAGCCCACTTGGCCAATCATGATGAACTCATTTCCAAGGTACATTTCCCTGCAGGCTTTCCTTGCCGTCCTCTGGGTCTGGGCCGGGGGTGGGGGGAGCACTTCTGGTACATAAGCTTGCACAGGCTTACAAGCTCTTTGGAAGAGCCCGAGATGTTTGTACTTTATTTTTTGTACAGGGAGGGCTATCCTGTGTGGCTGTCTCACTCAGCTGAGAGATAACTCTGAGTTGGAGGGAGGGTGTACTAGTTTAATTTGTAATTTTGAAAGTTAGATGTGATCCCTGTTGGAGACTGGGGGCTGATGGCTTGCAGGCCATGGGGAGAGGGGCTGAGCAGTGGTTGGAACCTCTCACTTGGATGGCTTAGCTCAAGTTGGCGCGTGAACACCAGGGTTAGGCCTGGAAAGAGAACTCTAGGAAAGGCGGTTGGGGCAGGATATCTCGTAGGAGGGGCTTCTTAGTTGAGATGAGAGGCTGTTGCCTTCCAAGCTCCCTGGGAAGGTTATAAGATTGTCGAGCTACTAAAATGGGTGACCTTTGGGGAGGACCAGAAGTGGCTTGGTAAAGAGCTGACCCACTCACTGGCCTTGGGGATCTTTAGGACTTCTGCATGAAATAAAATGTGGTGTGACCCTTGATCGTATTCAGAAGAAAGAATGGAACCCTTTTTTTCCTGAAAAATTTTAGCATCTGCTTCCTACATTTGGGTTGGGGGGGATTGTTAACTGATAAATCCAACATCCCAGTTGTGAAGTCCAGCAACTGGCTCCTTCAGGCAGCATTTTCAGGGGTGCTCCCTCCCTCCTGGCCCTAAATTCCCCTGGGAGGAGAAATGGGTTTTCCTAGGCTGCATGAAAAGGAGAAAGAGGTCACGGGGACCTTTTCCCTTTAAAAAGCACCCTTCCTCAGAACCTGGACTCATGTCATTAAGATAAAAAAAAAAAACAAACCAACCTTTATACATACCCAGACTAAATTAAAAAAAAATTAGTGTTCTTGATCTGTTTGCAAGAACTGTTGGAAAAGGTGGCATCACTTTCCTTGCATCTGGCATGGTAGTCCCAGCCAGAGAGGGATGAAGGATCAGTAGTTCTAGAACAGTCCTGTCCAGCTGGCTGATTTGACAGGAAGTGAAGGAGGCTGCTTGAACAACCACGACTGTGGTTGTGGGGCTTCTCAAATCAGGATTGAGGACAGAAGTCCTTCTAGGCCTATCCCAAGATCTAAGGTTACCACAGAGTTTGACCCCTGGAGCCCTCAGAGTCTTGGCCTCTGGCCTACTTTCACTTTCCTAGGCTTCTGCTAATTACTCTCCGCTATGCCATTTATGTTCCAGCCAGCCTGTAGCTTCCTTCTCTGTCAGTGGACTCACCTTGTCTCAGATTCCTCTTGAATCTTTTGGGAACCCCTCAAGTCTGGAATTTTGGATGTGGGGAGGCTATGTCAGTGAGGAAAGAGAGGAGTCAGTCCCCTTTGCTTTGGAAGAGGGCCTGCAAACTTGGAAGGAAAATGTGAGCTGTCCTATTTCTGGAAATCTCCAGAGAAAATGGAAGCCAAGACATCTTTTAATACCAGGAGGAAGTACATATGTATCATAAGAAACTGAGGTAACAATAAAGTGTATCCTAGCACCTTTTATGTACTAAAAACTGCTACTTGACACTTTATACATGTAATCTCACTTAACCCTCATAAGAAGACTTTAAGGTAGGTGATGTTAATCATATTTTCTGGATGGAGAAGTTAAGACTCAAGCAGGCTGTCCAAGAATGCAAATTGGAGGCTCAAAGAAGAGAGTAAATAATTTCTTTGAGCATGTTTAAGATGGGTTTCTGGAAGAGGTGGTATTGAGCTGGGTCTTGTAAGATGGACAGAGGGAACATGTGGAGATGGTAGTGGCCTTCAGCGTTGATGTTTGAAGCCTGGTATTCAGGGCCTTGGACAATCTGGCCTTTTTGATTGAGGTTTCTTGCCAGTTCCTTGCTTTATGTTCCAAGCACTTAGAACTAGGCAACATCCCTGAATATGCAGATGGGGGTATTTCGGGCATCTGTACCTCCGCCAACAGCAGCCCTTTTCCCTCACCTCTTTCCTCCCAGGAGCTTTTCTACATCCTCTTTCACCTGGGACCACGTCTCCTAGTTTTGTATCTCCCCGGTCAGGAACCTGACCCATGGCCAAGAGCTCACAAAATGATCAAATAGATGGGTGGAAGGTGAGCCTTGGGACAAGACAAGTGATGAGCGCAAAAAAAGTCTTTGTTGGCCTCATATCCTCCTTCCTGCCCCTTCTAGGGCAGAAAGGCTCATTCACAAGTCCAGGTCAAAGTCAGCACAGGCTTTAGTTTCATGGGCTACAACCGGTGCACAGATGGGGTGCATTAGAGCTTGATGATTTAAAGAGTTGGGTTAAATGCCTGGCTGTGGGGAGGGAATGAGGGAACTGTGGCTGGCACTGCACAAAGATTCCTTTATTTCACTCCACAGCCACCCCCGGCGTTAAATAATCTATAGATTCTTAGGCAGGTCCGCTTAATGGAAAGATCATTCCCCCAGCCCCCTCCATGGAAAATGGGCCTTTCTTTTCATTTTGCTTCTCTCTTCCATTTAAGAAAGTTCAGGGAGAGAATGTTTCTCCTGTTCTCCCCTCTTGACATAATCTCCTATGCGGTTTCAGAATCTGCCCAGTGGGAGTTAGGAGCTGGGAAGCAGATAACTGGAGCAGCAGTGTAATTAAATGATACTTTGTACTTGTAATAGAGCCTTTCATCTGGAAGCCTGACATTCAGTTGTTTGGTTTAAAAAAAAAGGGGGGGTCTTACTTCATTAAGGAGAAGGCAACACAAAAGTCCAGAGAATTCATGCTCTATGAGTGTATGGCTGGTAGAGAACTGGGAACAAGATCAGGACTTTGGGCTCCCATGGAAATGTGTACTTGTAATGTTTTGAACAATTAGGGTCTCTACCGATGTGGTGGAAAGAATCCAGCACTAGCCTTTCTACCTTCCCACCTTGCTGTAAACCTCTAGAGGCTCATTGCCTAGAATCAACTGTCCAACTTCTGAGTCTCAGTTTCTTACTAATAAAATGAGTAACGTAGTATTTGCTGCTGTGTGTAATGCCTAGTAGCTAGCACTTACTGTGTGCTTACTATGTGCCATCCCCATTATGGTCCTATGAGGTAGGCATACCTTATTTGAAGGTAGGGTGAGGAGGTTTACCTCATTGGGTTGTTATGAGACTGGGTGAGATCATGGTTGTGTGTGGGTGGGTGGTAAATCACAAAGCTCCTATGCAAATATAAAGTAGTCCCTTTGCTTCTTTTGGTTTTGCTGTCCAAAGGGGGTCTGGGGGTGGTGGAAGGGATTGTTCTTGCCTGATACCAAGCAGATTTAGTCTAGCCAAGGTAGTTTCACTTTAGAATCTGGAGTCCAGGAGTTGGATTTCTCAATAGGCCATAGAAGCAAAGTTGTGTGTTTCTGCACAAAGGTAACAGGGCATTTTCTCTGTAGGATGGCGATAGGGGGCCTCCGAATTGATGGTGGAACTATCTAGGGAATGTGCTGAGACATCCTAACATTTTCTTTCTTAGGGGGTGTTGTGGTCTAAATGCTGGAGTGTTTGCATGTGGAGGTATTTTAAGTTGGCAAGAGGAATTGCTCACGTTGTTTCTCGCTTAATGGTGCAAGCCCCATTATAAAAATATACGGTTATAAAATAATAATAGTTTCAGTTGGAACAGCTAGTTGCCCCAAGCGAGAACAATCTATTGCTTGTTTCAGTAGAAACTAGCTGTCATGAAAGACTGGATCTTCACAAAGATTTTTTCTTTTTTTTTTTTTTTAAAGATTTTATTTATTTATTTCACAGCGGGAGAGAGATCACAAGGAGGCAGAGAGGCAGGCAGAGAGAGAGAGGGGGAAGCAGGCTCCCTGCCAAGCAGAGAGCCCGATGCGGGCCTCGATCCCAGGACCCTGAGATCATGACCTGGGCCGAAAGCAGAGGCCTTAACCCACTGAGCCACCCAGGCGCCCTTCACAAAGATTTTCCATGACAATTCTCTGTCTGTGAGCTTTCCTTTGCCTCCCTCCTGCTGACCCATCACCCTTTGATGGCATTGTGGAATGGACTGTTTGGGAATGGTGAATTGGATTAATCTCTCATGAACTCACTTTGGGGATGGTTGGCCTCATTCCAAGACACTGTTTGCTCTAGTGTTCTGGGGCCTTGGATGGAAGGTGTTGTAGGAGGCTCTAGAGTGGGTGTCCAGTCCAGGGAGAAGGCAGAAATCTTTTCTTCACCATCCAGAGCTATATAAATTACCACTATGTTAGATCTTCCTTTCGGATTATCTCCTGGTGACAAATAAAAATAAACTCTCAGAATTGCAAGTCATCTAACCCAGCCTCTCTTTGTGAGGAAACAGGCCATGGGCAGCTCAGTGACTGGGCTGAGGTTCTGTGGCCTCAGAGCCAGACCTCTCCATCGCATAGCCCCTCAACTGTGCTCTGTGGGAGGAGCTCTGGCTGTTTTCAAGCACTGGGCCTCCTCCTGAGGCTGGGAGCTTTTAGGAGGACGGTTCTTTTTTGTTCCCTATCAGGCTCCATTGGGCTTACAGTAGGAGCATTTTGGTTTTCCCTGTCTGCCTAGATGTAAGATGGAGCATTGCTCTGAGAGAAGTGGCAGGGAGGAAGATGTTCTGAAGACATGCATTGGTCCCGTGGCTATTGAGAAGCCCTGTCTGCCCGCCATTTCCCACCTCTGCTGCTGCTGCTTCTTTCTTTTTTTTTTTTTTTTTTTTTTTTTTTTAAAATTTTTTTTTTTTTTTTTTCCAAGGGGGGGAGAGACCAC
>LNAC01000452.1:930761-973321 GCA_002007465.1 Ailurus styani | reverse complement strand
TTTTTTTTTTTTTTTTTAAGATTATATATTTTATTTGAGAGACAGAGAGTGAGTGGGCAAGCGAGAGAGCGCACAGCTGGAGGAGGGGCAAAGGGAGAGGGAGACACAGGCTCCCCACTGAGCAGAGAGCCTAGTGCAAGACTGGATCCCAGGGCCCTGCGATCATGAACCAAGCCAAAGTAGCCAGCCATTTAACTGACTGAGCCACCCAGGCACCCTCAGCCTCCTCTCCCCTCCCATCCTCCCCCCACCGCCCCCACCCCGGCTTCTGAGCACTAGCGTTTCACACCAGTGATTCTCATAAAGACTTGTACCCCTAACACAGTGGCTTGGAGGTAGTGGTCATGGAGGGGTGCTGGTATGGAGGTACAGAGATACCTGTTCCGTCCTTTCCATTCTACTTACCAGGGGTGTGTTTCTCTTAATTCACACCATCCACCAGCTTGTCTTTAATGTATAATAAATATCCTGGAAAATTGATGTAAAAAATAAAAACAAGAATAGAATTTCTAAAAAGCCGCTCATTCCTTCTTCTCCAAGTTTCTTGAAAACATTATAGTGAAGTTTGGATTGTATGTAGTAGTGTTGATGATGGGTGCATCACATCAAGCAGAATAATTCACGAAGAATATGGACAAGAAGATGTGACTCTTGAAGATCATCCTGAGCTTTTCTGACTTGCAAAATAGATGTTGAATTCTAATTTTATGAATTGACAGGTTTTTGGTATCCAATGGATATGTGACAATGATTTTTACAAAAACTGTAATTCAATAAAATTAGTGTTTCTATTGAATTACTAGGAGGAAGAAAAACTAGATCTCATGTAAACCTATAATTGTCTTTATCATCAAAAATGAAAATTTCATTTCTAAAATAGTGGGACTGGAATGCCTGGGTGGCTCAGTTGGTTAAGCAGCTGCCTTTGGCTCAGGTCATGATCCCAGCGTCCTGGGATCGAGTCCCACATCGGGCTCCTTGCTCGGCAGGGAGCCTGCTTCTTCCTCTGCCTCTGCCTGCCACTCTGCCTGCTTGTGCTCTCTCTCTCTCTCTGACAAATAAATAAAATAAAACAGTGGGACCTACGATTGTACCAGAGTGACTGATGGGTTTTTAAGAAAAATAAGGTTGAGAACAACCATGCTGGCCACCCACACCATAGTGGGTACCTTTGCTTCTTTTGCAATGTTTGTAAAACATCATTGAATGTTCATTGGTTTCCTATAGAGCATTTCTGAGGTATAGCAAAGGCAAAAGTGATAAATTATGAAAGAGTTCGAAAGTAAGCCAATAAGCCCCATTTAAAAACACATTCAATCAGTGTTTGCTTTTTTTTTTTTTTTTTTTTTTTTTTTTAAANTTTTTTTTTTTTTAAAGCCCCAACATGGGGCTTAAACTCAGGATGCTGAGATCAAGACCTAAGCTGAGATCAAGAGTCCGGACACTTAACCAACTGATCTACCCATGTGCCCCTACAGTCAATCAATTTAGCTTTTGTAAAAAAACTGTAAAACAAAACAAAAAAAACTATCCGACCTTTGAAAGCCCTAATCTTCTAATGAAGTGTTATTTCTGGAGGAGGGCAAAAGTGTTATCTTTTGCTCCCTCAGGAAGGGGTGACAGGTGAACCAAATCTATACAGAAAATCTGCAAACAAAGGGATATGGTCAGATGACAGTGTTCTTTGGTAAAAAGAAACCATTTGGAGCTCGTAAGATATATTATCTTATGCTGTCTTCTCTCTATGGGGACAGAGATTGAATTGCGTCAGGGTGAGATAAGCCGTAAATTAGGCTGGGATAATTTGTTTGTATAGCATGATTGTTTCAACATGGGACCACCTTAACTGAATATCCGAGGCCTCTGGCATATGTGGGTAATGGCAGTGGGCACTGTGCCTATACTTGTTTTGTCTCATTGGCTCTGTTCTGTCATTGCACATGTACTAAATATGTACTTGTGTGTGTGCGCGTGCGCGCGCGCGCACGCACTCTAGTAGGTATTAGAATGTTATCCTCAAGGATTTTATCCTCAAGGAACTTGGACTCTAGCTGGGAGATAATAGGTTCATAAGTCATCCCTTCTTGAAGTTTGTATTTCACCTTATGTTTATCTTAGAGCAGTTATCACAATGTAACAGTGCATGTCTCCATTAGCTTGTGAACTGCTTGAGGAGATAATTGTGATACCATCTTTGTTTCTCTAGCAGTCCACGCAGCTCCTAAAGACTGCTGTAGATTTTCAGTGAATATACGAGTGAATGACTATTAGTACTCTAAGCTGGAGAGAGAGGGTCTTAACTTGGAGTCCATGGACTGGCCTTCAAGGCATCCTCGAAATTATATGTTTAATTCTTTTTTTTTTTTTAAGATTTTATTTATTCATTTGACACAGAGAGAGAGAGAGATTACAAGTAGGCAGAGAGGCAGGCAGAGAGAAAGGAGAGAGGAGGAAGCAGGCTCCCTGCTGAGCAGAGAGCCCGATATGGGCCTCGATCCCAGGACCCTGGGATCATGACCTGAGCCGAAGGCAGCGGCTTTAACCCACTGAGCCACCCAGGCGCCCGAAATTATATGTTTAATTCTATATGTAGTCTGTTTTTCACGGGAGGGTTCCATAGCCTTCTTCAGGTTCTCAAAAGGTTGATCAAAACCTTAAGGTCCATCTGTCTAGAAATTGAAGTTCTGGGAAGACTTGGTAGAAGTGACTTTGAGATGTGCCTTAAAGCAAGAACTGAGGCACATGGAAATAGATGGGGAGGGGCCAGTAAAAAGAACAGCAGGAACAGCGAAGTGGAGACAGGAAGCATGTGGGGAGCAGCCCATTCTTTTAGATTAGATACTGAGGAGCTGTGTGAAAACAGATCGAAGGAGTAGGTTGAAGCCAGATTGTTGGAAGAACAGAAGTCCTGACGTTCTACTGCTGGCAGTTGGGTACCACTGAAACTTCTGAGCAAGTAATGCCACCACCAGAGCTTGGCTGCGAGATGGCGAATGTTGTCGTGGTGAGGTCGGCAAACTGCTGGAGAGAGACTGGAGATGGAGGAACCAGTGTGTATGCATTGCAGTGGCCTGCAGGTGTTTGGGGGCACATGCTGGTTGTTCAGTGAAGATTTGTTGAGCATTGCTTAAGAAAGAAATGAAAGCATTCTAGGGTTTAAAACATTCTGTCATTTACAGCGACAAATAATTGAGTTCAGGAGGTCACACTCTTTGGATGGGAGGCAGACCTGTCCCATAGTCATGCCTGCTCCCTGTGAAAATTAGTGATGTAGACACAAGTAGAATTGGTCACCCATTTATTATCAGAGGAGCTGCTAGGGACCAGGTCTGGTGAATCATCTGTGTTTTTTGCTGCAGACTGCAGGCAGCTGGAACATGAATCTGTTCAAATGTGATCCTTTCTATGTGGTTGCTTTAAATACCAAAAGGAAATGTTGACTTGAGCTGAGGCGTACCCTGAAAATTAACTCTGTGGTTTGCAAATGCCTGTAAGGTTCCAATCATAAGATCGGTTTGTACATTAGTGTCTTGGCATTCAGAAAGGATGCTGATGATTGCAAGCTTGTGTACTTACTCAATCTAAAGAAACTCTCTACAACAGAGTGTCTTCTCTAGGAAACAAGCAGTAGATGCAGGACCCTCCCCCTACGTTTTTATTTGAGCACTGGCACCCGGTCTGTCTCTGGGCTGGTAAAGCTGCACCATTACTGGTTTGGCTCTTTTGTTTTTGGGGGACCTGAACAGAATCCACCATCATATTCTGATTGTTCAGTTCAATAATACTTTTTATTTCAAACACCATGCCAGGCTCTATGCCGGATGCCAGGGATAGGGAGATGAAGTCACCATGATTCCTACATTTAATAGCCTGTTATCTTCAGGGCGCATGGGAATGGAAGTAAGGCTCACTGTGGAGGGTAGAAGAATGTTTACAGATGGGGTTGTGTACCAATCCTAAAAAACACAGGTTGAAAAATGTACGTCGCTGTTTACTATTTCTTGAACATCTGTGTGCTAGGGATTCCTTTTACTCCATCAGTTAACTTTACAACATCCCTTCAAGGTGGGAATTAAGTGACTTGCCTAAGGTTATAGGTTACCAAGAAGCTGTGTGGAGTACAGATCTAGATAGGTCTATGCCCTCTTTACAGTAGCTTGACAGTCATACCTAGGTAGCTCCTTTTGGCATCAACTATTTTCTTTTCTTTTTTTAGATTGATTTACTTTTTATAGAGCAAGTGAGCACACACACAGCAGTGGGGAGGGGCGGGGGGGAGGGAGAGAGAATCCAAGTAGATTCTGCACTGAGCGCAGGGCCTGATGTGAGACCCAAGCAGGAACCAAGAGTCAGACTCTTAACCGCGTGCACCACCCAGGCTTCCCAGCATCAACTGTTTTCTGGTCTCTCAGTAGTGTTGGTGGCAAATCCTATCCTGTCTTCCTTCCTATCATTTCCCTTGCCTGAAGAGTCCTCCTTTCTTTCTTTCTAGTCATTTTCTACCTGTTGCTGAAGACTAGTTTGAGTATCTTCTAGGATGTCTTGTTGGACTATCAGATTTTCTCCCTCCGTTGAACTCTGTTGAACTAGGGAAGTTCACTGCCTGGTTGTTCATTTTGGCAATTAATAATGACTGTCTTGTAATAATATGGTCTGTGTTATTGTGGTTACATGGACTTTTTACATCTAATTGTCTTGCTTCCTAATAAATTCTGAATGACGTGGAGTCAAAGGCTCTTCAGAATGTTAGAGCTAGAGGGGCCTTTGAACCTGGATTTTCTACTTCACCTCCTCATTTTACAGATTAAGAAACCAAAGCCCAGAGAAACGGAGTACATCTTGACTCTGTACTTTGTCACGTCCCCTCTGCCACACCACCTACTGCCTTGCACGTAACTGATGCTTGTAAATGCTGGAGGCAGGCCTGGAGGAGAGGGCCGACGGGAGTAGAACGAAAGTATCAAGGCTCTATGGTCATGGGCAAGAGCATTCTTTTTGGCTTTCCTTTTTCTTCAGCCATCCAAATGAGACATTAGCTTAGACTGTCGTTAAAGTGAGCGTCCTTCCACGTCTCCCATCTTCTGCTTCTAATAGAGCAGCAGCCGATGATACAAGGCAACTTAACTTAGCGGATAACGATGTAATCTCAGAGCCAGACTACCTGGGTTCAAACTCTGACTTCCTCATTTAGTAGTTAATGCACTCATTGGGAAAATGGGAATAATATTAATACTAGATACCTATAAGATTTTTGAGGAAATTACTGAGGTCATCAATATATAGTACTTCTCACAGTGCCTGTCATAATAGGAAATACTCCATAAAGGTTGGTAGTTGTTACCTGTGAATATATTCATTAAGCAAAACCAGAGTGGCTCAACATGCTGGTGCCCCTAACTGTTCTGCTGTATTGGCTCTGTATTTTCTCTGAGTCTCAGCTATTACCCTTTAGCTATACTGTTGCCAGTGATCTTCTGAGACCTCTAGAATCATCGAATCTCTTGCTCCTTGTAATTCTGAAGGGACCAGCAGGTCTCTGGAGGTAATGAAATAATCACAGCGGCCCCCACTCTGGGACAGCAGTGGGTTGAACTTCCCCGCAAGCAGCCCTGAGGCCACTCTAGAATTTAAATGGAAAAATCTGCCCCTGCCCCCTTCCCTTCTAATCTGTCAGGTGGTGATTTTTCCTCCACTCCTCAGAGCCACCAGTCAGAGACGTCAGACTGCTGTAACAGCAGCCCAGGCAGCCTTGGGTGTGGGTGCCATAGCCAGAGAATTGCTTGTCAGTTTGGTTCATCCTGTGATGCTTCCTGGTGGGGAAGGAACAGAGGTTCTTTTGAAAGAAGGCATTTTCATTATTTTTAAAAGGCAAAGCCCGAAAAGAATCTCTGATACCTTTGTTTCCAAAGCACTCAGCCAGCTCCTTCAGGGAGGGTTTGACCTGGTGACCCAGAGTATTGTCTCTGGGGTCAGGACTGCCAAGCCAAGGAGAGCTGTAGCTCTGGGCTTCCCTCCCCTCCCTTGCCTATTGCTAGTGGCTGCACTGTGACTCAGGGGCAGAGGGGGGAGGAGAGGAAGAGAGGAGGAGATGGCTCCGCCAGCTGCTGCTAACAACAACATCTAATCAGTCCATGAACTGCCTCCCCTCCAGACCACAGTGATGTCAGGAGCAGGTGGCATTGGCTTTCCCTTCCCCCCCCATCCCCCCAGCACCTCTGGGCCTTTGAAGGGACAGCTTATATTGTCAAAAGGAACATGGTCCAACTTTGGGGGACCAGGAAACTCCTTTTCCTCCCTGTTAGGGCTGGTCCCTCCAATAGCATCTGCTGTAACTTGAGCTCTCCCAACAGATACACGAGGGGACAGAAAAGTTATTCCTTGCCAAAACAAAAGATCCCAGAGTGAAACCTCCTGCACCAGACCCTATGGTTTGTTCCTCATTTCGTGAACTCTGCTTATGTGTTAGATGTTGGGGAGCACAGTGGCAAACAGGCGTATGCTCTGCTTGTGTCTAGTACCCTTTGGTCACTGGGAAGCCCATCATCTGAAGAAGCAGCTGGTGGCAATAGAAGTGGGGATCCCCTTCCCAAACCTGTTCCCCAGGGCTCTCGAGGGCAGCTGAGAAGCCAACATTTCCATAGTGCTTTCCATCCAATTTGCCTGATTTTCATGAGGTTCCCACCTGTGCACAGTTTTTCCCCTGACTGTCCCAGTCATCCACTGCAGTGTCAGCCTGGGCTCTCCCAGCCCAGCAAAAGTGCCAGCGAGGCTCTTGAAGTTCAAGGTGGCCAGTGAATTAGACCCGCTATTCTCTGATGTGGCTTTGAAGGAATGTCTGTTCTCAGGAACAGACCTCTAACCCTTAGGTAGTGGTTGCTTGTTTACTTCTGAAAGCTGCACGGTTTTACCCTCAGCCCCTCCCCTCCAGATGCAGAATATTCCAAATGACAGGTAGGGCTCTGGAGAGCCGTTTCAGGTTCAGCCCTCAGACAGATTCACCCAGACGTCCGAAGGAGAGAAGAGGCAGGAGAAACCCGACTTACTGGAGCTCCTTCAGCTCCAAGGCCCCATATTTCCTGATCCCTGCTTCAGCAGGAGAAAGAAAAAGCAAAGTATATATCTGTGGAGGAGGAAAGCTCCTCCCTGTCTGTCTCCTTCTCTGTAAAAACAACAGGCCAGTCCGCCCTGGGCACTGTGGGGGCAGGTGCTGGGTAAATACACAAGGAAGGAAAGCCGATAAGATAAGGTCTGACAAATCTAGGTCACCAGGCTGCTGCCAGGCACCTGGGTGACTGGTCACCTTGAAACTGACAGGAGGGAAGATGGACTTCTGTTCCAGGGCACAGACAGGCTCGCTTCCCAGGCCTTTTGTTTGTGTCTTTATTTAACACTCGTTGAGTACCACTATATCCCAGGCTACGTGCAAGGTGTTTCAGGCCCCTGTGTGTCTCTGCCAGGCAAAAATCTCCTCCTAGATCCCAGGCCTGTAACCAGTGCTAAAAAAAGAAATGACATCATGCAAAAGCCAGTTGGTCCACTAACTTCCAGGGTGGGGGCAACCAGTCTCTTGGTAGAAGGGAGGGGCTCTTTGGAGTCTTCCTTCCCTCTGCCTTCAGCTAAATCAGTAGTCGGCAAACTTTTCTGTGAAGGCCGAATAGTAAATATTTTAGGGTTTGCTGGCCATATGGGCTCAACCACCCAACTCAGCAGCCATAGAGAATACATAAACAAACTGGCATGGCTGTGTTCCAGTTAAACACTTAGGAAACAGGTGAGAGGCTCAATTGGGCCCTTGTGCATTATTTGCTGGTTCCTAGGCTACAGAACAGGAATGAGTGTTGTAAAGTGAGTGTTGGGGAAAGGGGTTTATGTGATTTCAAGAGGATTCTAAAACCAGCACAGTGGTTATAGTTGGTAGGGGGTATGTAGGAGGCAATGCATGTGCTCATTGACTAGCCCTCTCTGGTGTCAGTTAGCTGCTCAGGCCAGACTTCAGCCTCAGTCAAGCACTGCCCACCCTCCCACCCTCTGCGGTTCCCACCAAAGTTACAAGGTGACCAAGCCGATGGTGCACATAGTTTCACACAGTCTCATCACCCTCATGGGAAAACCGTGTGGGGCCCTGCAGACAGAGAGTCCATGGCATCATTTTAAAAGCCTTGAATGAAGCGTTAAGCCACCTCTGCTCCAGGCCTGGCTCTGCCACGAGCTATTCAGCGTGGCATCGTGTAAGTCATGTCACCTCTCTGACCATTCAGCACATATGGACTACTACTGTATGAGGCACTGGGGAAACAGCAATGGACACATGAAAATGTTTGCCCTTAAGGAGCTTATGATCTAGTGGGGAATGCAGACAGATAAATTATTATAAGACATAGTGAAACACCAGTTTTGAGGAGGTGATTGCTCAGGATGCTATAGGGGCAGAGAGCAGGACAAGTCTTTTCTAAGTGAATGGGAAAAAGGAGGGGGTTCATTCTGATCAGAGGCAGAGAAATAGCCTAGAGGAGATAAAGCCTAAGGAATCAAAGGGAGAGATGGAGAGGCTGAGAAGGGGAAGCGGGAGGTCAGCAAGGTACATTGCACAAGGCCCGGAAGGCCTAGTTAAGGAATTTTGATTCAGTTTTGTATGCTGTAGGGAGCCACAAAAAGCACTTTCAGGTAAGGGAGTGATAGCATTTGATTGAGATTGGACTAGGACATGATAGCATGGCCTATTTCATAAAATCAACTTGTCCAGCTTCTGGAAACTGTATGTCCATGAGCTTTGTGTGGACAGGAATGTTGATATTGTATCAAGTTAATAAACACAGAGAATTAAACCAGTGCTGTAATTCATAGGCAGGCTCATTTCCTCGCTGGTGATGCCTTCAGTTAAGCAGCAGCCAGATAAATCATTGGCAAACACCAAGCACCCATAACTCTGAGAAGAGGGCCTTTCACAGTTCTCTGGTTTGCTGGACCAGGTATTCCCTTTCGCGTGACCCTCTTGGCTGGCTTCTTGAAGCTCACTGAGTCATCATGAGATGGCAATTGCAACCCCACATTTATGAGTTTTTCTATTACGTTAAAGTGAGAACTGACTTGCAGAACTCACACGGCTTTTGGTGGAGTCATAGGGGTTGGGAACAGGGCAAAGTGAAGGGGATAGAGAGGTGTTAGCGTATTCTTGACTGTGGTAGATACTGGCCTGAGAAAATGGGGATTCTTGGGCACAGATTCCCAGATCTCGGGCGCCTGGGTGGCTCAGTGGGTTAAAGCCTCTGCCTTCGGCTCAGGTCATGATCTCAGGGTCCTGGGATCGAGGCCCGCATCGGGCTCCCTGCTCGGCGGGGAGCCTGCTTCCCCCTCTCTCTGCCTGCCTCTCTGCCTCCTTGTGATCTCTCTCTCTCTCTGTGTCAAATAAATAAATAAAATCTTAAAAAAAAAAAAAAGATTCCCAGATCTGACAACATATCAGAATAACCTGGGATAAAAAGGCCGATCTTTAGGACCTACCTCCAGAAATTCCTATTCTGTAGGTCTGGATGTGACTGGGAACTAAGGCCCTGCCTAGGGGAAGGAAACAAGTCACTTTGGACACAAGATTTAAGGAGGCACCTTCTCTCAGGGCTGTCCAAGTGTAGGGGCAGCACCTCCGAGCGAGGGCCTCCTTAAAAATGCTGTGCTAGCTTCCCGGCTTGCCTCCCCCTAGTCCCAGCCTCCTCAGCACTTCGAAAGTAACCAGGGCTTACTGTCTACCTTCTAACCGTTTCCACTCCCCATTGGCACAAAGGGTGTTTTGTTTTGTTTTGTTTTTTAAGATTTATTTATTTGAGAGCAGAAGGTAGGGTGGGGGGATGTGGGGAGGGGGTCGAGGGAGAGAATCTCAGGCAGGCTCCCTGCCGCGCACTGAAACAGACCCCCTAAGTGGGTCACTGAGCCACCCAGGCACCACACAGAGGGTGGTTTTGACTAGCATTTGTTTGAAAAAGGAATGAGTTCTTTGGAGACCCGTCTTCTAATAATGGTGCTAATAGTCATCATTTCACTGAGTGCTAACCAAATACTAGCACAGTGCTGGGCACTGTTTATGTGACTCGCATCTTTTGTCTCAGACTGACCTGGGGGTAGTACCATTGTGACCATTTGGGGATGAGGAAAGCAAGGCTTAGCTAGATTGAATTTTTCAAGGGGACCCAGTTAGGAAATGGTAGAACCAGAGCTGAAATTCAAGAGTGACTCTCAGTTCATACTCCTGAGTATTTCTTGCTCTAAATTTGCTGAGAAACCCAGCTCACCCTACTCTCTTGGTGCTTCTCAGTCTGTATGCCTGGCTCTGAAATCTCAAGGTAACCCCCTATTCCTGGGGTCTCAAACTTGCACCAAACACGGCACTCTGTGGCCTCTGGGTTTGTTTGTTTGTTTTCTTCAAGATTTAATTCATTTATCTGCCAGAGAGTGTGTGTGCTCATAAGTAGGGGGAGCAGCAGGCAGAGAGAAGCAGGCTACTGCTGAGCAAGGAGCCTGATGCAGGACTCGATCCCAGGACCCTGAGATCTTTACCTGAGTGGAAGGCAGACGCTTAACCAACTGAGCCACCCAGGTGCCCCTGGTTTTTGTTTTGTTTTGTTTTTTAATAGAGCCATGGCAGACGGGAAGGGATGGAGAAAGAGCATAGGTGATTCTCAGCAGGGGTGGAAGAAGAGTTATTCTTTCTTAAGCTGTTTACTAATTAGCTCCTTTTGCTCCCGAAACCAGAAAGAGGAACTCAAGAGTCAGCAGGGCTCAGAAGCCCTAATTAATTTTTGGTCCAACTGGGTCAGGGAGAGTGACCCTATGCCATGGCTTTTTTTTTTTTTTTTCCCAGAGACATGTGTGCTCCAGCTCACTAGAGTAGAGTTCCACAGCACTGGGGGGAGGGATTCCACCCAGGGAGGTAGATCTCCTGTGAAACACGTGTCTGCCTATTCAGTCCCTTCCTCCCTGACCCCCTGGCTGGACTCCTGCTGGTGTTAAGTTGCCCCAAATACTCAGTCTCTTATTTCACATCGCCAGGCAAAGATCCCACAGCCAAGGTGCCCTTTCGGCTTAGCTTTCCCATTGGCTGCTCTCGGACAGATAAGCTCCTAAGGAGAGAAGAGGGAGGGTGGAGAGGTGGGTAAAACCTGGAGCAGACCCTTTTGTCCCTTTGTCATGCGGCATAGTGGGTCCTGCTGCTCCCGAGTATCAGTATCGTCTTTGATGGCGCAGGCCCGGGGTGGTGGCTAGCCATCCAGCCCCTGTCTTGTATCGGTAGATGGGACTTCACTTGGCGGAGGCACAGTTGTACACACGCTCAGACCTTACCTTAGGATGGAGATTGGAGGTTAAAAGTTTTTAAGTGTCGAGAAACAAGGAAGCTCTGTGTTCGATGTGTGGGCTGGGAGAATAGAATGCAGGGACTCCTGAGCCAGGCTCTGTTTCTGCATAATCTGCCATGGCCCTGTCTGTCCAGACCTTTGCAGAGATGTTTCATTCCTTGGGCTGGCTGTAACTGAGACACGGGTGCTGCTACTAGTCAGGAGGGGACAAAATGTTCCTGGGCCTGGATGACCAGCCACAGCACAGGCTGAGTCCCTGGGAACTGAGAAGAAACCTTTCCTCCTTCATTAGCTAACCCATATCTTGAGTAACAGATGAGTTACTGCCAGATGAACTGGTTTTAATTTACCTTTTTGAAGAGATAGATGCACTTGAAATAAAAATGAGCAGGAAGTTTGTACAGTTAGTTTTGCCCGACTCACTGCGGTGGGGAATGAACATGGACTCCTAGACTCACCCATCTTCTCTCTTCCCCGTTCTCTGCAACCAGTACAAATCCCTGAAACCCGGGTATAGGGATTATTATGTTCTGTGGAGTTAGTTGATATTTCAGACAGGAAATTTCCTCAAGACGAGGTCCTCAAGACGTAGCCTCCAAACACAACCTTGCAGGTCGGTGCCAGCACGCTAGAATCCAAGAACTAGGCATGGATGGATAAGTTGGTCTTGAGTATCCAGAGACTGTTTTAAAATGTGTACAGAAAGGTAGTAATTAAATGTTTGTCTTGGAATAAGCCTGGCCTCTGCATTCTCCCAGGAGCCCTCGCCTAGGGAGGATGATTAAAAATAGATCTGAGTAGCACTTCCTGCTTGGCAGATGGCTGATAGCAAATGCTAGGGCTCACAGCTGACCTTTCCTTTCTGAAATCTGCTCCGTGTTTCCATGATGCTAATTGAGTCCCTCTCTAGACCTAATCAAAGAGCTGTCTTGCAAAAAAACAAGGTTTGCTATCCTGGCTGGGCTCACAGTTCATGGAGCAACTTGAAAGTGCTGGAATTTGCATGGAAACACCCACTCTGTGGTCCAACTGGCTGGTCCTTGTTTAAAAACTAACAAGTTCTGCTTTCAGACTTGCTGCCCAGTGCTGTTAAGGATCCCACACCCTCTCCACCCCCATCAGTAAGAAAAAATTAGTGGAAAGGGGAGTGGTAAGAATGCCCTGTGTTAGATGTGTGCACAATAGACAATGCTTACACTCAGCCAAAAGAGAGGCAGGGATTTCTTGAGACTTAGCTTCCAGGAGTGGTTCTGTCCCCATCAGCTATTGTCTTTCCTCACTTATAAAACACAGATAATACTTGAGACAATGCCCTGAGGTGATAGCAAACTGTGGAAGACACAAGGTACAGTTGCAAACATCGAGGGACCACTGCTGAGTTCTTGTGGAGTTACTAGCCTCTCCTAGGAAGGAGATGGGTCTTGCTGAGGCTATGCTAAGTGCTCTTATTTCTTCAGTGGGAAAGCCCCCTGCTCTATCAGCAAACCTAGAATGTTCTCATCCTCTTCAGTTCCATCTATGTTCTCAGAAATTCCTTTCACATCCACAATGTGTCACAGTGGTACACATTGTTTGATACATATCTTGTGTATTTTAGTCCTGTTTTCCAGTTAGCTAGATTAGAAGCATCTTCAGGACAGGGTTGGCTTGCTATGTTCTCCTGGTGCCCAGCAAGGTCTGGGACATAGCTACTCATTAGACACGGTGGTTGACTTATGATTATGGAGGCGCACAGCACTTCTCATTATGATATATCACAAGATTCTAAGCTACACCCTTACTATTGGACATTTAGATTCCCCCCCTTTTATTGTATTTATTTATTTATTGAAGATTTTATTTATTTGTTCGAGAGAGAGAGGGAGTGAGAGTGCACAAGAAGGGGAGGGGCAAAGGTTGAGGGAGGAGCAGCTCCCCACTGGGCAGGGAGCCTGATGAGGGACTCTATCCCAGGACCCTCAGATTATGACCTGAGCTGAAGGCAGACGCTTAGCTGACTGAGCCACCCAGGCGCCCTTCCCCCCCACTTTTAAATCATAGACTACATTCATGTGACACAAAACTGTTTTGTTCGGGAAATGATTTTCCAGTGCCTGATATTTCACAATGTGCCTGGGGCTTTTGTGTTGGCCAGGGAAGAAGTTTGAGCACCAGAATATGTGAAAAGGATTTAAGACTCTATGTCTTGAGGATGAGAGTCCTAAAATAGGAATTGTCAGATAAGATAGGCCAGCCGATGAACAGAAAAGACTTTTTATGCAGATAAACAGGAAGTTTAAAAACAGAGAAGAGGTCTAACTCTGAGTCAGAAACGCTAGTTTAATGTGTGAGGCGTTTACTCTCTTGAGAACGTAGATTCACAGAATGTTCACCCTCGGAAGAGACCTTACTCAACCCCCTCATTTCACAGATGATGCAACTCCCAGTTCAGAGGATCAGGGATCTGCCCAAGGACATCATGCTGGTGGAGGCAGATGACCTAGCCTTGTCTGGCAGGGGTGGGAGTGAGTGAGATAGTTACTCTGACCCGGTCATGTTCTGTTTCTAGAAGGAGTACCTTGAATTACCAGTGCCCAGCTTTTGCACTTTGGCAAGCACCTTATGGTCTTTTGTATGCTCCGGTCTCTTTCATAAGAGCCTTTTGGCTGTGATTTCTTCAAGCCACACCATGGCCCTTTTAAATAACATTGTCTCATCCTTCATTACTATTTCTTATAACTAGACTTCCAAGCCCAGTCCCTTGGGTGGGAGCGGTGGTGGATGAATATAGGGGGTAAGTGTAAATGTATGGTACTGTGCTCACTGGAGGAAGGCCTGATGCTTGGCAGCTGCCACATTGGGGAGCAACACATTAGTTAACCTGCTTTAGTGTGTGCAACCCAAAGTCCAATTGGTTAAGGCCCTGTGCTATTATTAGCATTTCCAGGACAGCAAAGTGTTGAAGTATTTAGAGAACACCTAATAGGAAATTAAAAATGAGATTTAGAAGATAGTGGTAACTTGGTAAGGGTACAGCCACGCCACATACAGAAATTTGAAGGAAGTGGTAGAAGAGTGCCGCCATTTATGACAACCTGTTCTATGCCAGCCACTTTATTTTCTGTGAGGTGGGTATTGTGATCCCATTTGGCATAGGAGGAACTTGAGACCAGAGATGAATATACCCAAGAGCACATGGTAGAGAAAGTGCCACAATTGGGAATTGTATCTAGTTCATAGAACTATATAATTCTTCCACCATACCAAGCTCCTAACCTGGGAGAAGTTCAGCTGATACAAAGAAACCTTGACGTGAGCTCTAAAGCTATCACTCGAAGTGTTATTTGGGATCAGAGGATATAAGGATGGGGCATTCAGGGAGCTCTCAGGAGACAGAGTTCAGCTCATACAAGGAATTTGGGTAGAGTCAGAGCAACTGGAAGTAGAATGGGCCTCCTGGGGTGGTAGCGAGTTCCCTATCCCTGGAAGAGGTTTGGTAGAAATGTGGGTAAGAACCGTGTATCAGATGAGTGGCTGATCTTTGAAGCTGGACAAAGCCATATGTATGTTTTGTTTTGTTTTGAGATCCTCTACTATATCCAAACTGCAATCCACTGCATGAAATTTCCTGCAAACTGCAATTAGTTAAGACTTTCTTTCTTTCTTTTATTTTTTTTTTTTTAGCTTACTCCCCAGGCATTTTCCTGGGTTCTCTGCTCATTCTTTGCCATGATGTCCAGGTGCCAAAGAAGGGATTTTAAGGGGCTTCTTTGCTTTTAGTTATTTTTTCCCACAGGTTGTGAAATAAGAATCATTCATTCAGGAGTGAGCTGGGAAGGCTGTTTTCAAGCTGGGTTGCAGAGAACATTCCTTTGGTGGTCTTCATTCAGCCTTAAGCATTGTAGGTTTACAAATTTAATTTTACCTCTCTACTCAGGAGTGGCTAAGCTCTGGTGAAGCAGCTCACCTAACACAACTCACAGGAATTTAATTGGTAGACCAGAATTCTAATTCATTAATTTACAGTGGAACAGATAATCCCAAAAGCTCAGACTGTGTGCTGTCTTCCTTGAAGGTAAACCCACTTGAGCGAGAGAATTAAATTTAGGCAGTTGCTAAGTAAATATGGAATCAGAGCAGAGGAAGTTGAGTAGCCTAAGAGATTTTCATCAATTCTGGCAGCTTGATCCATCCTTCTTCATCAAAGAGACAGATTTTCCAGGTGAACACACTCTAGAAAAATCTTGGGACTTGGAGTCAGAAGCCATAGATTTTGACCTTGACTTATAAGCTGTGTGAAACTGGGAAAGTCATCTAAACAACTCTGGGTTTCAGTTTCCTCTGCGGTGCTAGAGATTGAATCAGTTAATGTATGGGAAAGGGCTGTGTATACTCTGATGCCCTGTATACATGTCAGCATTAGTCTAATTGTGTTAGGCTCCTGCCTTTTAGGGAGTCCCTTGGACAACACCCTTGGTGTCCCACCTTCATTCTCTCCTTAACTAGTCTGTAGGTTTTGCCACAAAGATATCTTTTGTGGTGTAAGGACATCCCCATCTGCCAGTGTCCAGCTGGCTTTGGAAACAAGTGTAGATTGAAACAGAAATCCAAGAAATTGGTATTTGTCCTTCCTAGGTATATTAACTTGCATTATCTCTTTAATTTTAGCAGCTCATAGTGAATTATTTTCAAGAGTCTGATGGTTTTGAGAGAAATTTGAGTTCCATTATTTCAGCCCCCTTGAAATATTAGTTTTATATTCGAACTGAACTGCAAAGGGCCTGAGTATTAATCACTTGCCTGCCATTGCATTCTGATTCTACTACCTCTACTTGGAACTCAGAAGCCAGTCTCCCTGAACAGTCCTAGTGAGGGTGACATGTCCAGCTTTCTTCTATAGAGGATGGGGCTTGTCTGACTACTGGAATCCCCTGCTCTTTATCTTTCTGAAGAATGCATGTTTTCTGGGCCTTCTGTATGGAGAGCAAGGAGCAAATGCAGGATGTTGAGTGGGCAGCATCTGTTTTCCCACTGGCTGCATGTTTATGTTGGCATCTGCTGTCCTAACCCTTTGCCACAAACTAGGGAGTCTTATCTGCTCTTCGTTCAACAGAGAACAACGCCATGGCCCCAAACCACATCTGAAGCTGTTAGAACAGCTGGGAGAGGTGTGGGAGAGGAGCTGTGGGGGTCTGTGGCTGTTGGGGGTGTGGAGGAGAGTCTGGGGAGGGAGGCTCTGTTAAGACAGCCCAGCCCTTCCAGAGTAGTCCCTCGTCTCTCATTTTAAACCCGGAAGGCCGGTGGTGGTGAAAGGAAACAGACATTTATTAAGTGCTGTTTCATAAGCCAGGCACTGTGCTTTATATACAGGCATTCGTTGAACACAACATCCCTTTGGAACAGGGCATTATGGAGTAGGCGTTAGGTTTCTCCCTTTTGTAGTTGGGGCCCTGAGGCTCAGAAAGATGTAGTGACTTGCTTGAGGTTACACAGCTTGCTCCAAAGCCTGCATCCTTTCCAGTGAACATCCGGCAGACACAACAGCAAGAGGGAATAGACTTTGCGGGCTCTTTCTCTATTCCATTCTCAGTTTCCCTTCCATTTCTCTATTGTTTAGGTTCGTCCCTAAAAGCAGCCTGCTTCAGGCAGGTCAACAGGAAGGTGAATTTGAATGGTCTGATGGTTCAGTGACTTAGATCCCAAAATATCCTCCTTTAAGCAATAAAACGTGGCGCCCAGACTGCTCAGCACCTTTTGTTTTTGCCGTTCGTTCCTTGCATCATTTGCATCATTTATGCTCCCATGCCCTTGGAATTTTATGACTCCACACAGCAGATATTTCCTCCTTGAGAGCCAGTCCCTTCTCAGCCCCTCCCTCCATCTGTTTAGGGAATGTGAGGGTGAACTGAGACCTACCAGAGCTCAATGCCAGGGGACAAGGGCTGTAGGAGGCCTTCCTTCTGCCCCTAGGCAGCACATGTGGCTTCCTAGCTCATCTCAAGGTTTCTAGACAGATATGTGAAAGCTTTTTGTAATCCATAAACACATATAAATGGCTTTGATCTTTTTTTTTAATTTTTATTTATTTATTTGACAGAGATCACAAGCAGGCAGAGAGAGAGAGGGAGAAGCAGGCTCCCTGCTGAGCAGAGAGCCCGATGCGGGGCTCGATCCCAGGACCCTGAGACCATGACCTGAGCCGAAGGCAGAGGCTTAACCCACTGAGCCACCCAGGTGCCCCTGCTTTGCTCTTTCCTAGTGACTCGTGTCCTCATGTGGAAGTCCTACAGAGTCAGGAAATTCTTCCCTTATAATTAAGAGATCTCCAAGTCTCTCTTATTCCATTTATGTCCATTTCCTCCTCCTCCTCTTATGGCAGAGAAAATGGAAGAAATCCCCTTTAATCTTCTATTCCTCTTAGCTAAAGGCTCACTGGCTCTAAGTTGCACTTGGGTTTTAATTCTGGAAGCTTGCATCATTTTCATTGTTCTTTATTATCACCCTTCCCACTTTCTCCATATGCTTCCTCAAGGGTGAAGTCCAAACAGGATCCAGTACTATTTTGCATGGGTTTCAGTTCTTTGGAATGGAGCCTGTGGCTTACCCTGACCCTAAATGGGAAACTCCACTGGGCCTGACCATGGATGGAGAAAAGAATGAGAAAGGAAAAAAGGACAGACTGGGCCCTCCCCAGCAGAATGTCAGATCTGCTGAGGCGGGATGTTCAGCCAACATCCCAAGGGCAAGGGTTTTGCTAACCCTCCTTTGTATCTCTACCTAATACTTCTGCTGTTTTCTTGCTGAGATGGTATATAGTATAGTGCATCGTGCCTTCTGTGAATATAGGAAGACAGAAAGTAGATTTGTGAGTGCCAGGGGCTGGGACAGGGGATGTGAAAGGTGACTGGTAATGACATGATATTTCTATCTGGAGAGTGAAAATGTTCTGGAATTATAGTGGTGACGATTGTACAACCTTATGAATATATCAAGAGCCACTGAATTGTATACTTTAAGAGGATGACTTTTATGGTAATGTGAATGTGAATTTATGGTAATGTGAGTTAAAAAGAACTCAACTTTATATTTGTACTAATAAGTTCTTTTATAGCTGTATAATAAAAAGAAATTGTAACAACAACAAAATATATATAAAGCCTTGAAGTTTATGAAGCACTTTCTTTCATCACAGTGTCTCCTTTATTTCTCATAGAAAGCTGGTGTGAGTACTGTTTTATTATGCCCATTTTACAGATTAGGAAATCAAGTCTCAGAGCAGTTAATTGGCTTGCTCAAGTTAGTAGCGTAGCTGGTACAGGGTGAAGCCAGGACTCAAACTCTGGCAGTCTGCCTATTTGAAGCCCATGTGATTCATACTGCCTGTGGATGGTAGGTCGGCGAAACAAGCACTAAGTGGTTTAAAGGATTCACAGAATATGACTGGATCATGGGGAGCTTCAGTCTCATCCCTTCATTTTTATGGAGACGTTGAGTTGCAAAGAGTGGAACACTTGCCCTTTGTCATAATAGTAGAGAAAGGGGGAGATCAAAGTCACCAAAGAAAAGGATTTTGAAAACCCAAGTAGATTAGAATCAGCCCTTTCATCTCACTTCTCCAGGCTCCTGAAAAGGCCAAAGAGGAGAGAGGGAACTGACCTTCCTTTTACTCTGGACTTCATTTACCTTGTTTTACTTATTATCCTCAAAACCCCTATGAAATAGGCATGGTTTCCATCTACAGATGTAAAAGATGTCAAAGCTGAGAGAGACTGAATATTTCTCCCCTTGTCAAGGAGCTAATAAGTTGTTGTGGTAAAAGGAGGATTTGATCCTGATCTTCTGATGCCAAGGCTAGATCATCTCCTCATACTCAGATAGGCCTCTGTGTGTCTTCTGTAGTCTTCTGCAGTCTTCTCTAATACCTAACTCTCCTAGGTAGTGCAGCTGGATGGACAGGTGGACTTCTGCTTCCTCATCTCTCTGCCCCTCCTGAGGCGCATGCTCCATTAAAAATGATTGACCGTTAGGGCGCCTGGGTGGCGCAGTGGGTGAAGCGTCGGACTCTCGGTTTTGACTCAGGTCATGATGTCAGGGTTGTGAGATGGAGCCCCACTTTGGGTTCTGGGCTGGGTGTGGAGCCTGTTTGGCTCTGCCTCTCTCTGTCTCTTTCTCTGTCTGTCTCTCTCTCTGTTGATCTCTCTCACCCTTACCCCCACCCCCCAAAAAAGAAAAAAAAACAGTTGACCTTTCCAGGGAGGGGAGAGGGCCTAAGTTGGAGAGGCTCTGCTTCGTGCTAGGAGGACTTCATGCCCGAGTCTGCTCAAGGGTGAGGACCTGTGCCTGTTACCGAGGGAAAGGAACCCATATGTTTGCTCTTTTGCCACCTCCCCCCAAAGAATATTATTTTCAATGGTCCTCCTACTTTTAAACGGAATTGCTGCCTTCAGACTTTCAAAGGGGCCAGAAATCAGTGGTTTTGGACACTAAACAGGAAACTCAAAGCCCTTTCCGTTCCTTTGAGCTGGCTGGAAGGGCTGGGCCTGGAACTATTACTTTCCTTTAAAGGACAGACGAAAAGTGTTGTGTAATTTTTTAAAAAAACAAAAAACCTTTCCTGGAGTCCTGAACACCAGCCTCGGTTGATACACAACATGGAAAAGAGCTGCCTTGTTGCCTGGCGGTAATGACAGCAAACAAATGTGTCTGACAGTCTGTTTGGGATCTCCTGGTCTGAAATTTCTGTTTGCTTCATTCTAATTGCTTCCTTAACTTCCTTTCAGTCTCCCCACCTTTTGGTACCACCCTCATCAAGGGAGTGCCAGGCTGTGCCTGGGTATGCCAGGCTGGGCCAGGGCCCCACAGGATACAGTGATCCAGCCGGGGCTATTCTCGTCTGTGTCTATTTGCAAGATGCCTGTTGTTCTCAGTGGCTGTTTTTCCCATCGTAAATGTTGCCTTGGCAGAGGCCCAGAGTGGAAGCCATGGTGGAAGAGCTTCCAGAGTTCTAACCTAGGAAATTCAGCTGGTCCTAAGTGCCGGGCTGAGCCAGCAGGTTCACCATTACCTAGGAGGGTACCTGACAGGGTGGTACCTCCAAGACAGCCCTTTGCAGACTGTGGGCCTCGGCCAGCACACTTTCGTGGAACCAGCCCTGAGGAACCATAGTGGCCCTGGGTGGCGCCTCTGGGCCTGGCTGGCATTTCTCTCCTCTGCCATGTGTCCTCCCCATCCCCTACTCTCTAGGAAGTTTAGGCTATGCCAGGCTAGAGGAAATTACTGGTAGGCCCTGCCCTGAAGCAGACAGACACCCCCAGAATGGTCCCCAAACTTTTTTTTTATTTTTAAAAAGATTTTATTTATTTGACAGAGAGAGAGATCACAAGTAGGCAGAAAGGCAGGCAGAGAGAAGGGGAAGCAGGCTGTCTGCTGAGCAGAGAGCCCAATACAGGGCTCGATCCCAGGACCCTGGGATCATGACCTGAGCTGAAGGCAGAGGCTTAATCCACTGAGCCACCCAGGCACCCTGGTCCACAAACTTTTAAAATCACATATCCCTACTAGTAAAATGTTTGAGTATATACTCTTAATATACGGATACTTATAAGTGGTATACACATACTGCTATGTAATATATACATTATAAACCTATATTCAAAGAAATTATTAATATAATTTAGAAAGGAAGAAAAAACAATTATAAATTGGTTTTTAAATCTTATTGAAGGGCTCCTGGGTGGCTCAGTGGGTTAAAGCCTCTGCCTTCGGCTCAGGTCATGATCTCAGGGTCCTGGGATCGAGGCCCTCCCGCATCGGGCTTCCTGCTCAGCGGGAAGGCTGCTTCCTCCTCTCTCTCTGCCTGCCTCTTTGCCTACTTGTGATCTCTCACTCTCTGTCAAAAAAAAAAAAATCTTATTGAAGCTATATGATTTAATACGCTCTTTTAAAAAATTACTGGTTTATCACTTTGTGCTATAGTAATTCTAAGGTATGTCCTAATGAGAGTATTTTCAGTACTTTATTTTAACAATTTTCCTTGCTGAAAAGTTGTTACAAGAAAGGCAGATTCAGATGCAACGTTAGCTTATGAAAATCATGATCCCCGCACTTCAACCCTTTTACCCAATTACACAAAGGTTTTTGCAGAAGTTTGCATTTGGCTCTTTGTTTGGAATACTTTTGAGAAGATTAGAAAATTGTTTCTTCTTAATTATCTAAATACAGAAATACAGTGTACAGATGGGAGATTGTAGAGATGGCTTATTTTTAAATTTTTATTGGATTTAAATTTTTTTTTTAGTTTTACAAAGTAAAATTCACTCTTTGGTATACAGTCCTCATAGGTGATAAACACTTGGTCTTAGAACCACCCCCATAATGAAGGTAATAATTCTATCTCCCCCATTACTCCTGTAGTCAAACTTTCCCCCTACCTATAACCTTTGGCAACCACTTTTCTTAGCATGATGAATTTCAGATTCTTTCATGTTGGTATGTGTATCAACAGGTGGTTCCTTTGTATTGCAGACTACCATTATATGGGAGGTACCATTTTATCCATTCACCAACTGAGAGATGTTTAGGTTGTTTCCAGTTTTGGACAACTAAGAATAAAGCTACTCTAAAAACATTCTCCTGCAGGTTTTTGCTTGAACATAGGTTTTCATTTAACTTGGGTAAATGAAACCACCAAACTCTTGTCCAAAGTGGCTGTGCTGTTTTGCAGTGTATGAGAGAGTTCCAGTTGCTACACATTCTTGACTTGGTTTTGTCAACTTAACTGAAAAGTTTAATTAATTGAAAAATTGAACCATTCTAATAGGTATGTGGTGATATCTCACTGTTTTGTTTTTTTTTTAACGTATGACTACCATTTTATTATAAAGGATACAACTCAGGAACCCTGGGTTCCTGATACATAGAGCAAAGGATGAGGATGGAACTTTCATGCCCTTTCAGGGCACATCACTCATTGAGCACTTTGATGTGTTTACCAGCCTGGAAGTTCTCAGAATCTCATTGTTCCAGAGTTTTTTTGTTCTTGTTTTTTAAAATTTTTAATTTAAATTCAATTAATTAACATTTGTTGTATTATTAGTTTCAGAGGTACAGGTATGTGGTTCATCAGTCTTCTGTAATACCCAGTGCTCATTACGTTGCATGCCCTCCTTAATGTCCATCACCCAGTTACTCCGTCCCCTCCTTCAGCCCTCAATTTGTTCCCTATGATTGAGTCTCTTGTGGTTTGTCTCCCTCTCTGATTTCATCTTGTTTTATTTTTCCCTCCCTTCCCCTATGATCCTCTGTTTTGTTTCTTAAATTCCATATATGAGTGAGATCCTGTGATAATTGTCTTTCTCTGACTGACATCTCACTAAACGTAATACCCTCTATTCCATCCACATCATTGCAAATGGCAAGATTTCGGTTTTTGATGGCTGCATAGTATTCCATTGTGTGTGTATTCATATATTTGTATGTATATATATACATATACACACATACATATACATACATGTATGTGTATATGTATACACACACACACACACACACACACACACCCCACATCTTCTTTATCCATTCATCCATCAATGGACATCTGGGCTCTTTCCATAGCTTGGGTATTGTGGACATCACTGCTATAAACATTGGGGTACAGGTGCCTCTTAAGATCACTACATTTGTATCTTTGGAGTAAATCTCTAAAGTGCAATTGCTGGGTCGTGGGTAGCTCAATTTTCAACGTTTTGAGGAACCTCCATACTGTTTTCCAGAGTGGCTGCACCAGCTTGCATTCCCACCAACACTGTAAGAGGATTCCCCTTTCTGTGCATCCTCGCCAACATCTGTCATTTCCTGAGTTGTAATTTTAGTCATTCTGACTGGTGTGAGGGGTGGTATCTCATTGTGGTTTTGATCTCATTGTGATTTTAATTTGCACTTACCCCAGTGACTAGTGATGCTGAGCATCTTTTCATGGGACTATTTACCATCTGTTTATCTTTGGTGAAGTCTGTTCAAATCTTTGGCTCACTTTATTCTTTATTTAAAAATTTTTTGAGGTTTTTTTTTTTTCGCTGGGTACAGTACACTTTATTGGTGATACACTTTATTGATGATTGAAGGGCTCCCCAAGTCCCTCCCTTTCTTCAGGGTTCTGGGATGGAAACTGTCTAGAGGTCATGAGATTCTCAGTGTTCCAGGGGTGAGTTGGGGCAAGGACTCCCCAGCAGCTGAGGGCCTTTCTCTCACTTCTCTTGTTCTCACTGTTGCTAGTGGTCCAGGGTGGGTTTTACTCCTTGGAGGCCATATGGACCATAAAGTCCACCACCTGGTTTCTGTAGCCAAATTCACTGTCATACAGGAAATGAGCTTGGCACTGTGGTCATTGAGGGCAGTGCTAGCCCCATTATGAAAGGTGTAAGAGGGGGTATCACTGTTAAGGTCTCAGGAGACAACCTGGTTCTCAACTGTAGCCCAGAATGCCCTTGGCGGGGGGTGCCTCTGATGCCTGTTTTACCATCTTCTTGATGTCATCATATTCAGCAGCTTTCTCCAGGAAGCAGGTCAGGTCTATGACTGACATGTTGCAGGTGGGGACAGGAAGTCCATGCCATTGAGCTTCCCATTCAGCTCAGGGATGACCTTGCCTACCTTTGACAGTGCCAGTAGAAACAAGAATGATATTCTGGGCAGCCCCTCAGCCTCACACCACAGCTACCCAGAAGGGCCATCCACAGTCTTTGGTTGGCAGTGATGGCATGGACTGTGGTCATGAGTCCCTCCACAATGCCAGAGTTGTCATGGGTGACCTTAGCCAGAAGGGCCAAGCAGTTGGTGGTGCAGGAGGTATTGCTGACAGTCTTAAGGGGGTTGTCATACTTCCCATGGTTCATGCCCATCAGAAACATGAGGCATCAGCAGAAAGGGGCAGAGATGATGACCCTCTTGGCCTCACCCTTCAAGTGAGCTCTGGCCTTCTTAGTGGTAGCAAAGACCCCAGTGGATTGGACTCTACAACATACTCAACACCAACATCACCCCATTTGATGTTGGAGGGATCTTGCTCTTGGAAGATGGAGATGAGCTTTCCCTTCACGACAAATTTCTTATTCTGAGCCTTGAGTGTGCCGTTGAATTTGCCATGGGTGGAATCCTACTGGAACATGTAGACCACGTAGTTGAGGTCTATGAAGGTGTCACTGATGGCAACAGTATCCACTTTGCCAGAGTCGAAAGCAGCCCTAGTGACCAGGCGGCCAATACGATCAAATCCATTTACTCTAACCTTCACCGTTGTGTCTCAGGGATGTGGCTGGCACTGCACCAGAAGATTCTGATGTCTGTTGAATGGGTTAGGAGTAGAGGGCTTCTTTTGCTCACTTTAAAATTGGGGTTTTTGTTCCGTATTGTTGAATTTTGAGAGTTCTTCATATATTTCAGATACAATGCTTTGTCATATATGTGATTTCTAGATATTTTTTCCCAGTCTATGGCTTAACTTTTCTCAAGTTTGAAATTTGATGAAGTTCAATTTAGTGGTCTTTTTCTTTTATAAATTGTTTATGGGGCAGGATCTAAGTAATCTTTTCTAACATAAATATTTCCACCTGCATTTTCTTCTAAATATCATTCATTATGATCAATTTTTTGTACAGTAATATCAGTTCTAAAGTACAAAGATCATATAAAATGAATACATTGCCAGATACCAGTTTTCTCCATAGCATAATTTCCTTTTGAAAAGAAATTATATTCCCATTCCCTGTTAAAATGTCACCTATACTTTGAAGGGACAGATTTTTGTGGGTTTATTCTTTGGAAAATATTGCAGAATAAGAGTACCATAATATTGTCAGGTACTTTTTACAGCAAAGGACAGAGAGTTTGGAATGCTCATCTTTTTACAAAAGAAAAATGTGTAACGTTTTTACATTTTTAAGTACTTTGGTGTAAGTGAACTTCTTTGTGGTGTGTTATCCTATACAAAAAATTGCAAGGGTCCTACTGTTTAAATACCTGTTTTTTAAGATTTTATTTATTTTAGTGAGAGAGAGAGAGATAATGAGCAGGGGAAGGGGGAGAGGCAGAGGAGAGGGAGAATCTTCAAACAGACTCTTTTGAGCACAGAGTCCAACATAGGGCTCAATCTCAGGACCCTGAGATCATGACCGGAGCTGAAATGCCCAGCTGACCGAGCCACTGAGTAGCCCCAAATATTCTGTTTTTGTCTTTTTTTTTTTTTTAAGATTTTATTTATTTATTTGACAGAGAGAGACACAGCGAGAGAGGGAACACAAGCAGGGGGAGTGGGAGAGGGAGAAGCAGGCTTCCCGCGGAGCAGGAAGCCCGATGCGATGCAGGGCTCGATCCCAGGATCTCGGGATCATGACCTGAGCTGAAGGCAGAGGCTTAACGACTGAGCCACCCAGGCACCCCATTTTTTAAAAATTAAGATTAGTCTCATTACTGACATCCTGTTGCACTGAAAACAACAGTATTCACAATATGCTGAAAGCAAAGACTGAAAGGTACCATTGTCATGCCACACACACATACAGTGAGAGCCCCACACTTCCTTCTAGATACCTGTGCACACATGACAGTAGCCACTGGGATGGCAAAGCTCTATGACTGTTTAGTGAAACTTTTTTTGAATATATATATATATTTGACAGGGAGACAATGAGAGAGGGAACACAATCAGGGGGAGTGGGAGAGGGAGAAGCAGGCTTTCTGCTGAGCAGGGAGCCCGATGTGGGGCTCGATCCCAGGACCCTGGGGATCATGACCTGAGCCGAAGGCAGATGCTTAACGACTGAGCCACCCAGACGCCCCTGAAACTTCTTTTTAAGATAAAAAGATAAAAGTAGATTAAAATTTTAGGTGTTTTTTTTTTTTTTTCCTTACCCTGATTGTCCTATATACCCTCTGGGGATACCTCTACCCTGGAAAGTCTTACAGTGCTCCTTCTCTCCCTGCATTCCTGATTGTCTCTAGGTATAGAAATTATCTGTGTTTGTTTGGGAAATAAATGCCTTGTCCTGTTACAAATGGTAGAGCTGTGTTGCTTTGTGTTGTCATCTTCCTGTCTGCTTTCTTCTAGAATTTATTTTCCCATAGCCACATGCTTCTAAGCTCCAAACTTGAAGTTTATAACAAATGTTTCTTAGAAGATGACACTCCCGATTAGCCATAATGTAGTACCAGGGATCATAAGAGAATATAATTTTGGAGCTGTAAGGAGACTTGGGAGGTTGACTAGTCCAAATCCCTTACGAGAATCAAACCAAATATAAAGGAACTACGGTAAATCCATAGAATGGAATATGACTCAGCAGTAAAGAGGGATTTTTTTTTTTTTAAGATTTGTTTATTTGTTTGAGCGAGAGAGATGAGGGGGAGAGAGTGTACTTGAGATAAGCAGACTCCATGCTGAGCACAGAGCCCAACTCGGGGCTCAGTCTCACGACCCTAGATCATGACCTGAGTCGAAATCAAGAGTCAGAAGCTTAACAGGTCGCCACCCAGGTGCCCCAGGGAATGAGCTTTTGATAAAATGCAACAACATGGATGAATCTTGGAATAATTATGCTTTGTGAGAGAAGCCAGACAAAAAGCACTGCATACTGTATGATTTCATTTATAAAAAAGCTGAGGGCGCCTGGGTGGCTCAGTGGGTTAAAGCCACTGCCTTCGGCTCAGGTCATGATCCCAGGGTCCTGGGATCAAGGCCCACATCGGGCTCTCTGCTCAGCAGGGAGCCTGCTTCCTCCTCTCTCCTCTCTCTCTGCCTGCCTCTCTGCCTACTTGTAATCTCTCTCTCTCTGTGTCAAATGAATAAATAAAATCTTTAAAAAAAAAAAATAAAAAAAATAAAAAAGCTGAAAATGCAAGTGACAGTGACGGCAGTGGCTGCCTATGGATGAGTGGGAAAGGAGTGAGGAGGGGAGGGAAGGCAATAGGATGAAAGACAAGAGAACTTTTGGGTGTGACAGCCTCGATGGTGGTGATGTTTTCACAGATGGATACAAATAGTGCACTCTACGTAGGTACAGTTTACAATGTCACTTATACATCAGTAAAGCCACTTAAAGGAAATTAGAGGCAATTCACCTGTGGAGTAAATACTTATTAAATGCCTACAGTATGCCAGATTCCTGTGCTTTGTGCTAGGGGTTCAGAGAGAGGGAAGATTTGGCCTGTACCTTCAGGGAGCTCACAGCCTAGTGAGGGAGTTAGAAATAAACATATAAATTGGATCCAGTATGTTAAGTGCTAAGAAAGGAGGAGTCCAGGGCATGGGTGCCAATGGGTCCCTCTTCCGGGGGAGGTCAGGGAAAGCCTTATGAAAGAGAGGAAGCCGAGCCAAGGCCGGCGTACCATTGGTCAGGTGGAAGTGCCTCCCCATCTGAGGGAACGCTGTGGGCAAATTGGTGAAATTCGAGTTCCAGGAACTGCGTGTGGTTCGGCCTGACTAGAGCAAAGGACACTCCAGCGAGAGAAGAGACTGCAGAGGTTGGTGGGGCCAGACAGTGAGGTTTTGCTTCCCTGCCAGTGCTTGGGTGTCTTTGTACTCCAGGGTTGAACTAACAGGTGGTCTGAATACATAGTCTGTGTCACAGGGACACCATCTCTTCCAAATGCTTGGCATAGACCTCCGGGATTTTGAGGCAGGGACACTCATATTCCTGCTTCGTGCTAGCCTAGGAGTTCTGTTTCAAATGTTTCAAAACCCAAAGGAAAGAGCTGGTTTAGGTCTGAGCAGCAGCTGGGGGAACATCTGCTTGCTTCTTGGTGCTACACCTGGGAGCACAGGCCTCTGGTGCATTTGCATGTCAGAGGCAACCAACAATCCAGCTGCCCCAAAGGCAGTTTTTCCGCAAGTCAGAAATGTTTCCTTTCTTTCTGGCTGGCGGCACTGATCCCTAAAGTCCTGTATTTCTGACAGTGGCTGTCTGGTGTGCAGTGATCTGTGTCCTGTCTGGTTCCCTCCTACCCTCTGGTGCTCTGTAAACCAGTCACCGCCGGACTTCTCCAGCCACGCAGAAATAGAGAGGTCATGGGAGAGTCCCCTGTTTGTTTGTTTGTTCTTAGAGTGGTTTTCAGAGAAGACTAGGATGTTGGATTCGGAGTACGATTGTCAGACCACATTAAAAATGCAGGCAGCAGCGCAGAACACGGATGGCTCATGTCAGCCAGACATTTCAGTGTAACCAGAGGAGGGAAACACGGCGAGGGCCTGTGTTAATGGAAGTAGATGCCAGACTGCATGGTAAGGTCTGGCTCACGTTTCTCCTATTCCCTGCCACCCTTCAGCCAGAAGAGAGCAGCTCACATTTAAGTTAGAATTTAAAATGGGATTGCTGCTTACTGAGCATTCCTGTGATCTAGAGATCAAGTTGCTTACACTTCAAAAGGAGCGCTCCCATGCTCCCAGTTAGGATTATTACTCTTAGGGTGGTTAGGATCTACAAGAGGTGAGAAGTGTAGGTTTGCTGGTGTATTCTTTCTTGCCTTGGGGATTCTTTGCCATCTTCTCAGGGTTGGACCAAGAGGGCAAGCAAAGGTGCTCGCACCGATTTCCCTAACCAGCGGGAGGAGAGCTGTGGCCAGCACAGATGCCTGAAATCAAGTGGGTCCAGCAAAGGCCAATATGGTTTATCTGGGTGGATCAAGGATGGTGTCAAGAGGGAAGAAGTTTTCCGTGGTAATTATGGACTTTGGTTTTTCTATCCTCTCACCTGGGCTGGTGAAAACAGTCCAAGTGTGGGCTGGCCCAAGCTCTGTAGCTGTTTATTCTCTCTTCTTGTCCTCCCTGTGCTAGCTGCCAGCTTGGCTATTAATGGCTCAGTGCCTTTTTTTTTTTTTTTTTTTTTTTTTTTTTTTTGCTGTGTCAATCCTGGAAGGTCATAACTGTTGTGATTTGGGGCTGGTTTCCCGAATGGGTAGGTGAAATGGATATCTAACTATCGATTTGTTTTCTTGCGTTTCAGTCGTTCCAAGGAAGCCAAGGACGCGCATACCTCTTTAACTCAGTGTGAGTGTCTCTGGTACATCCGTGGTTTGGTGCAAATTTTGTCAGGTGGGGGGAGAAGGAGTGCTCAGTGATAATTAAACAATGGTCCCTACCCCCCTCCGCGATGATAAAAGCCCTATGGAACATTACTCTCCACAGTAGGTAGCCAGTTATCTTTGGGGAATTTTGGGGGGGGGCATCATCTTTGGCTAAAAATAATACACTTACTATGCACAGAAGGCATATCAGAGGGCTGTAGGCTCATAGGGAAGAAGTTGAAGTGTTTCTGAGAGCCTCATCTTGGAGGCTTCATACCCAGGTCTAAGATGAGTCATCCGGGAAGAGAGGAGGTCGAACAGAAGACACGGAGATCTGCTGCAGGAGCTGGGACTGGAGGAAAAGGCTCAGGCAGTGAAGAGCCTCCCCACTGCAGTCGCAGCCTAGAGGGCTCTCCGTTGCTGCTGGGCATGTCATTTATAGGCTCTTACCTGGGAAAGGAAGGTGAAGCTCACAAAAGTGTGATGAACTGGGAGAATGGCAGTCTTGCACGTTCAGCTGGCGATAATACAGGGCTTGTTGTTCATCCTTGTGATCGGGGACAAGACTGCAGATGTCACATTGACATCTTCGGCTGCTTCAGTCCTCAGTGAGCTCTGAGCTGAAGATCCGTGCTCCTGGCTGTGGTCTTCACACTGTGGCCATCAGTTGGTCCCCTTAGGTCACAAGGTTAGAAGAATTAGAAACATTCCAAGCAAAGTCTCAACCAGAAAGACTATTTTTCATAGACTCGCTGAATCAGAACTTGCAGATCTCAAATGCATTTCAATGGAGATGTTTTCACATGGCTACATTTTAGGGGCTGTTACCAGGTCATAAACAACGCCCTTCTCAGTGTTGGCTTCCCTTGAGGCATCCATGCTCAGTTATTTTCTCACTGCAGCTCAGCTTGAACCACCGAGGCTGACTGTGTGACTAACTACCCGTTCTCTCTCTCTGTCCCTTGGCACAGAGTTAATGTGGGCTGCGGGCCCGCAGAAGAGCGAGTGTTGCTAACAGGACTCCACGCAGTCGCAGACATTTACTGTGAAAACTGCAAAACCACTCTGGGCTGGAAATATGTGAGTACTGAGGAGTCTGGTCAGGTGGTGAGAGGGCTGTGAAGGGAGGAGCTGAGAGCCTCGTGCTGGAAGATTGCTTTCTTCTCCTGGCTCCCTGTGACCTTGTGGGATTATCTTAGTCCAGGAACAGGCAACGGAACCCAAAGAGCTGTTCCTGGCACACTTCTGTCTGCCACACTCATTCTTCCCTTTTCTCTGACAGTCCTGTTCTCTTACTCATTCTTTCGCACCTGCCCTTGAGGTGGACAGATACACACAGTCATCTGCTTTACAACTTAATTAATTATAATAATAATAATAGCATCACATAACATTTCCTGACAACTTAGTATGTTCCAGGCCTATATTATTTTATTTACTCTTCACAGCATCCTTAGAAGGTAGGTCATATTTAATCCCTATTTTATGGATGAGGAAATGGAGGCATAGGGAGGTGAATAGTCTATCCAATGTTTTCTAGCTATTACATGACCAAACAGGGATATAGGCATCCAGGAGTCTCACTGCAGAGCCCATCCAGTAAATGTCCCCAAAACATCTCTCAGGTCCTAAGCCCTGTGCTAGGCATCATCAGACATATTAATTAATGTCCACTGTTTAGATATAGTCATGGCTGGACTCTCCCTACTGGACATTTGTTCCTTCACTGTTTAACTCAACAAGTATTTTTTTTTTAAAGATTTTTTTTATTTATTCATTTGACACAGAGAGAGAGATTACAAGTAGGCAGAGAGGCAGGCAGATAGAGGAGAGAGGAGGAAGCAGGCTCCCTGCTGAGCAGAGAGCCCGATGTGGGCCTCGATCCCAGGACCCTGGGATCATGACCTGAGCCGAAGGCAGCGGCTTTAACCCACTGAGCCACCCAGGCGCCCTCAACAAGTATTTTTAATGTCTTCTTGACACCTAGAGTGAGCAGTCCTTCACCAAGGTGAGAGGAGGTAGAGATGATTAGTGAAAGTAAACTTTTGTTGTTACTGCTGGTGGGTGTATTTATTATTGGCAGATATTTTCATGTCCTTTTTTCTGCCCAGTCATGGTGGGGATATTGAGTCTTCCCGTCTCTGGGAGGACAATTTATTCCATGTAAAATGCCATAAATTCCCTGTCCTGTCAGCTGTGCAGGGTCAGTGTGGGGCTGTCTCAGATGATCTGTGGTTAGGTAGCTGTTAGTTAGCTTGGGAAGAGCCTGCAGGAGTTGTCAGAACTGCCCGCAGAGTGATAATGATGTGTCAGTGTAGGTTTGTTGATTGTGACAAATACACCACTCTGTGGGACTCCGGGAATGGGGGAGGCCTCGCATTATGTGGGAGCAGGGAGTGCAGGGGAAACCTCCTTGCCTTCTGCTCCTTTTTGCTGTGAACCTAAAACTGCTCTAAAAATATGAAGAAGTCTATTTAAATAAGAGAGATGTTGAGCAAAAGAAGCCCGACATAAGAGTATGATTCCGGGGCGCCTGGGTGGCTCGGTCGTTAAGTGTCTGCCTTCCTCTCAGGTCATGATCCCAGGGTCCTGGGATCAGGATCAAGCCCTGCGTTGGGCTCCCTGCTCAGTGGGAAGCCTGCTTCTCCCTCTCACATTCCACCTGCTTGTGTTCTCTCTCTCTCTCTCTGTCAAATACATAGATAAAATCTTAAAAAAAAAAAAAAAGCATGATTCCATTTAACCAGAGTTCAAAAATGTGCAAATCTTAACTGCCACAGGGAGAGTCTGCAGCATTGCCTTTAGATCCCATCTTTCACATCTCTCTTGAAATGTTCAGAATTAGAAAGAAAAACCCTAGATGGCATGTTTCATGGTGCCAAGATGGTCGCAGATCCCCATGGTTGCCCTGATTGCTTCTTGTGGGAAAAACTGGCCTTGGTTCTTCTCCCCTGGACGGCCGGCAGCCCCTCAGGGTGATCCAGGGGCCACAGTTCTGGTTTTGATTATTCAGAAATGTTCTGCCTTTCTGTTTCTCAAACCTCTTGGTCATCTTAATCCATTGAAGATGTGTAGGATTACAGACAGGAGATAAATCTGAGTTCATTGGTTTTGGACCTTACTTCAGGTAAAACAATTCACTCCTTTGACAAAAGTTTATTAAAAGCCTTTGTGTTGGATGCAAAAGTAAATGTGATCCAATACGTGCCCTTGAGGCTGTTTACAGCCATGATATCAAGGAAGAACGCTACAGGTAAACAGATAAAATAGCTTGACAAGCATAGTGAAATGCACAGGACAGTAGGGAAACCCCCATCTCCCCAAATATTTATTGATTACCTCTCATGTCCCAGGCCCGAGCTCCAGTCTTTCATTCCATTATTTCTTCAGATCCTCACAGAAATCCTGTGAAGTACTTTTAATAATTACCCCAGTTTTGTAAATGGAAAATTTGCGTTTGTAAATGCAAGTGGTTAAGTGATGCTTCGGGGGCCAGGATTCAGTCTGGGGTGTTTCTGCAGACTCCAGATCGAGTGTTCTGTTCAGTCAGGACATTTTGCAAGTGCCCTGTGGCTTGGGGGCTGTTAGATTTTTTTTCTTTTGGCTTTGTTGTTGTTGTTGTTTAATAGGGATATATTCTTACTTTCCTAGTTTTCTTTTTACCTCCCCACCTATCCTGAGCACACTACCATGGAACAATAGGTCTTATTCTTTTTTTTTTTTTAAAGATTTTATTTATTTATTTCACAGCGGGAGAGAGATCACAAGGAGGCAGAGAGGCAGACAGAGAGAGAGAGGGGGAAGCAGGCTCCCCACTGAGCAGAGAGCCCGATGCGGGCCTCGATCCCAGGACCCTGAGATCATGACCTGAGCTGAAAGCAGAGGCTTTAACCCACTGAGCCACCCAGGCGCCCAATAGGTCTTATTCTTGAACCACATTCCTTTGTTGTGTATACACACAGACACACAGAGACAAGCGCGTGCACACAGAGCTGAGGAATAGTGAAGTGTCAGGGAAATGACTGCTGAGTCCACAGCTCTTGTGTGTGTGTGATGTGTTTGCACATTTTCTCTCAGTGCCTCTCCCCTCTCCACGTTGTGGAATGATTCCTCTCTCAGCAAGAGGCTCAAGTGTGAGCTCTTGTTCGGAGTCCCACGTCCCCAGAGCTCTAGGAACAGAAGACGCATTTCATACAAATGTTGCCCAGAACTTACAGGCAGAAGGGTTGAGTTGCTTCCTAAGTTGGAAGACTAGGAGAAAGAGCTGATGTCCACTGCTTCTGCACATCGAGCTCAGCCGTCTGTGATGACCAGCGCTTTTCATGTGATACACCAACATGTTTTTATACCTCTATGCCTGGGAATAAAATACCCTTTGAGCCTATACCTATGCAGGGCATTTTTTAATCCCCCTGTGTGGCTTATTAGCTTGCAAGCCCACCTACAGTGTTGTAAATTTAGGGTAGTAATCTGCCAGGTGGTTTCTCTTGCGTTTTTTCTCTGGAGGCCTGGCAGCTGGGTGGGGCTTGAGGGCTGCCAGGTTCTTCAGCCTGGAGTTCATGGAGCTCCTTACTCCCTGGAGAAGGGCAGTGAAGCAAAAACAGACTTAACACACCTGACATAGAAACAGCAAGATAAATAAGAGAGACCTATTTGGCTCCCCAATACCTTGTTCTCTCCCTGAGTGTCTTTTCTCTAAGTGTAACAAAGTACAGTTGAGGATTATGCCATAGAAACTTCATGGGTACATCCATAGAGCGCATTTTTTTTTTAAAGATTTTATTTATTTATTTCACAGAGGGAGAGAGATCACAAGTAGGCAGAGAGGCAGGCAGAGAGACAGGGAGAGGAGGAAGCAGGCTCCCGGCTGAGCAGAGAGCCCGATGTGGGCCTCGATCCCAGGACGCTGAGATCATGACCTGAGCCGAAAGCAGAGGCTTTAACCCACTGAGCCACCCAGGCGCCCCATAGAGCGCATTTTTGATTAGCATCCCAAACCAAGTCCTCCTCAGATTTTACACACACACACACACACACACACACACACACACACACACACACACACAGCAGTTACTTATTGAAGACCTGTTGTCTGGCAAGCAGTCTTCTGGGCACGAGGGATACAGCAATGAACAAAATAAATGAAAACCTCTGCCTGCCATGAAATTTGTGTCATTGTGGTGAGAGACAGTAGGTACAGTAGATGTGCAGGTTGCACAGTGTATTTGAAAATGATAAGTGCCATGAAGAAGGATGAAGCACGGAGAGGAGGAGAGGGAATTCTGGGGTGGGAGTTGTGCTTTTAAAAAAGTAGGATAGTTGGGGAAGACCTTACTAAGATGGTGGCATTTGGGCAAAGCCTTAAATGACCAGAGATCCTGAAGAAATTCTGTGTAAATATTGAGAAAAATGTTTAGGATATTTAAATTGCAAAATACTGAAATTTGGTTGTAAATATTGAGAGAGTCCCAGTGCTGCCTCAGAGCTGGAGCTCAGTGAAGGGGACGTGGTGTGTTCAAGTGGTGGGAATGCTCTCATTCCGGGTGAGGCTGGTCCCGATCGCTCCTGGGCTATAAGTCACCTTCTTGTCTTTGGTCACTCGGTGTGTTTTCTCTCCCTTTGTGTCTCCTAGGAACATGCCTTTGAAAGCAGCCAGAAATATAAAGAAGGCAAATACATCATTGAGCTAGCACACATGATCAAGGACAATGGCTGGGACTGATCGGAGGGTACCCACCTAACCCAGTGTCCACGTGAACGCCATCCAACTGAACATTCTACCCAAGCGTGAGAGAGTGACTGAACACTTGGTTCCATCCATTTAGGGGCCTTGCCATCTGGGGCATTCTCCCACCCTGACACCGTCTTTCTGGTGACCGGCCTCTAAATCGCTGTCTCTCTGTCTCTTTGCTTTGTATCTGTTTGTGAGTTGATCCTGGCTTCTCTCTCTGTTCTAGTGTTGGCTGAAAACAAAACAAAAGGAACAGATACCTGACCGCATGGCGGCAGCTCACCTTGATCAGGGCCCAAGGGCCCATGTAAGAGCTGCCTGATGGCCTCTTGTCAAGAGAGCAGTGGCACAGCACGGGGGTGTGAGGAAGAGGGGAAGGAGGGAGCCTTGTGGGTCCCAGGGGTGGGCAGGGGATGGTCTGTCAGAGGTAGGAACAAAATTGTGCTGCTCCCGGAGTCCTGGTAACTTAGGCTTGAAATAATCGACTTGTCTAAAAGGACAAAGAGGAAAAAAAAATACCTCATGACTGCATTCTCTCTGATCAGAAGCTTCTGTTCCTGACACCGACAGTGCCAGGTTAGCGTGTGAGCCCAGGAACTGGCCCTAACTCCAGGGGGTCAGGGGCCTGGTTCTTCTGGGTTGAGTGGGGGTGTCATGGGAGCAGAGAGTGAAAAGCTCAAGTGGTTTTGGTAACTCTGATGCCTCACTGCCCCTTCAGGTAATCTTTGCCTCTTCAGTCACCATCGGTGAGAAGAGGGGGACTGCCATTTGCAATGGACGCAAGGTCCAAACATCCCAAAGGCTTTGGCCACCAACCAAGTAAAATCAGTAATTGAGGAGGACAGGGAACAAAGGGGGTGGTAGTTTGGGAGCTGCTGCAGAAGTGGCTCAGATACTGGGCCAGAAAAAATAAAAAGTAGAACCAGTTAGCAATTCTGACTATCTAACCTTTTCTCCTGACCCTTAGTAAGAGAAGAGCCTTGTGGCAAGGAAGGAGGTGGGTGGGCAATGCTGGGAATAGTTTAGATTTGAACCATTACAGGTTAGTGCATCTTTCCCCTTTGGTATGCAATGGCTTCAGTGAGATCAGCAATTCTTTGTACATAGAGTTTTGGGTGTTTTTCTCCAGTTCTATCCTTGTAGATTGTGGAAAATCAAGTCCCAAGGCTTTGAGCTTAGTGATAACCTGGCCAGCAGATTCCTCATGCCCCTGGAGCTGTTCTTGGACTTGAATGCTTTGTGTGGAGAGAAATTGTCAGAGTGGTCCATTAGTGGGGACGGCTTAGGTATGATATCCAACATCAAGTTACAAATTCCAATATTAGCCCCTGCCTCCCATCTCCCCAAACCAAACCAAAGTTCTTTATATTAGGAAAGCGGAGAACAAATCCTTAATAAGTCTCCTGAGAGAAAGGAGTTTGTTACAGTTAACCAACTCTGTGCAGTGTATTCTACCAACTGTTAAGCCAGTACACGGTGCACGAATGACACTCATTTAACCGAGTTAATTTTATTGCTTAGACCGAAAATGTAACTAATGTTAAGATATGTGCAGATTATGTTAGGTAATTCTCAGCATCTCATTCTCTAAGTAGGCTGATCCTATAGAAAATTCAACTTATAAGTCACAGAAGAGTGAGTTCATAGAGACAAGAATCTGTAAAATTGATCCATCAAGATTGAAGCAGCCAGCGAGGGACATTTCCAGAATTTAAACAAATTCCCGTAGGGAGTGAGTCCGTGGAAATGGCTTTTCATGTCTCTGCGGTCTGATCGAAGAAGGGGGACCCGAGCAAGGCGTGGTCCTGCCCTGGAGGATGATGGTTGGCAGGACTGACAGGAAGCTGGGTGGCTCCAGGTTTAGCAGTAGACCACTTCTGTGACACGGAAGGATTCTTAGAAATTGAATCTTGTTCCCAGAGGCTTTTTACCCACATTTTTTGGTACTTTAGCAACCCCAGGAGATTAAGTGCTCCCCACATTACTAAAAAGCAGACAGAGGTTCAGAAGAAGTATTTCATTTCCACTCCCAGAGAAAGAGTTCTGGCTCTCAGGGCCAAGATCTCAATGAAAAACATTTTCAACTTTCACATTCCAAAGCTGGCTTGCCAGCACAAAAACCATAGATCCCCCTTTCTGTCTGCTCTGAAGGCAGTGGCCTTCACTTAGAGATTTCGATTAAGCCCCATTGCTCAGGGAATGTCCTGGCTGTTGATACTCCTTTCCATAGAAAGAAAATGGGGGTTAAGAGCGGGTAGGGGTTTTGTCTTTGATACTGAAAATGGAGTGTGGTGACATAGAAACTAGACACGGGGTGCCCTAGCATTTCAAGGGGCAGAGGAGACCGATGTGCCACTGTTCTTCCTTGGGGATGAGGCCTCTGACTATTGCATGGATCAGAGCAGGCTCCAGTTAGACCCTGGTTCTGGTTTTGTTTTTGTTTTCCAGTTCTTACCCACTGAGCATCCAATGGGTGCGTGGCACCATATTTGGTGCGAAAGATCTGAGTAGAATGTCAGTTTTTCCGTAACTATAGGGGAAAAAAACAACTCATTAGGCTTTCCCTTTGTGTCAATGAAACCAAAAGTGCTTCTTATAACTTCACCTCCATTCATGGTTTGTCTACCTAATGTCTAGCAGTATTGGAGAGACCGCAGCTGAGTGATGGGAGACACATCAACTCATGGCTGGCCTCAGTCAGTTCATTCTTTAATTTCCTCACCAAATTATTGACTCAGAGCATAACCAAAGACCTCATCCATTCACCCCTGGCGGGTTCAGGGAATTGGAGTTTGATGGTAAAGCCTAGGCAGGGTTCAAGGAGTAGGGCAGGGGAAAGGGCGAAGTGAGAAAGGGAAAGGCGTGGAGTTCTATACCTCAGCCAGCAGCTGCCTTCATTTGCAACTGAAGTCCAGCTGGCCAGCTCTCTAGGTCCATCTCCCCTGTGCTGTCCTAGGTCATGTGGCCTCGGTGGCCCTGGATTACACCCAGACCCCAGGATGTTAGTGTCAGGCTGTGATGGGTTGATTTGACATGAATCAAATACAGCCAGACTTGATGGCCACATATGTCAGCTAGGCCTGACTGAGTGCTGCCCCAACTCCAAGACAGCAAGATCATGGAGATAGGATAAAGCGTGACTGGTGGGTCAGTGTGTGAAAAAGAGGTGTCCCCTTTAGAAAAAGATTTTCAAGTGGACATATATATGAAAAAAAAAGTTGCTTGTGAAATATACTTTTGTAAATAATATTTAATTTTTTAAATAATATATTTGGTGCTGTTTTCTCAGATCCCCTGAGAGCACTTTTTATTTTCATTTTTAAATTCTATGGTTTCTTCTGCATTTCTTGAAGTATATATTAAGGGAAACAGTGATCACCAATATACTCTTTTTTAAAAAAGATCTGTATCACTTTAGTCTGGACAGAGGCAATAAAGCAATGCCTCCCTGCATTTTTCCCCCGATGGAGCAGACTCTGCAGTACATTACCAGGTTGAGAATTGAAGTATTTTCTTGCACCAATATTGGCTAGGAAGGAAAATAAATAAAATCAGATTTAGTAACAGCTTAGTGATTCCTCTTGTTGGAAGAATTTCCAACAAATCGGAATCTTGTTTTTAATGCCTGTGTGTGTGTGTGTGTGTATCCACGTGCGTGTGCGTGTGTGTGCGCGCACGTGTGTGTGTGCACATGTGTGTATCCACGTGTGTGCGCGTGTGTGTGCGCGCACGTGTGTGTGCACATGTGTGTATCCACGTGCGCGTGCGTGTGTGTGCGCGCACGTGTGTGTGTGCACATGTGTGTATCCACGTGCGTGTGTGTGCGCGCACGTGTGTGTGTGTGCACATGTGTGTATCCACGTGCGTGTGTGTGTGTGCGCGCACGTGTGTGTGTGTGCACATGTGTGTATCCACGTGCGTGTGTGTGCGCGCACGTGTGTGTGTGTGCGTGTGTGTATCCACGTGCGTGTGCGTGTGTGTGCGCGCACGTGTGTGTGTGTGCACATGTGTGCATCCACGTGCGTGTGCGTGTGTGCGCGCACGTGTGTGTGTGCACATGTGTGCATCCACGTGCGTGTGCGTGTGTGTGCGCGCACGTGTGTGTGTGCACATGTGTGTATCCACGTGCGTGTGCGTGTGTGTGTGCGCACGTGTGTGCGTGTGTGCGTGTGTGCGCGCACGTGTGTGTGCGTGTGTGCGCGCACGTGTGTGTGTGCGCGCACATGTGTGTATCCACGTGCGTGTGTGTGTGTGCGCGCACGTGTGTGTGTGCGCACATGTGTGTATCCACGTGCGTGTGCGTGTGTGCGCGCGCACGTGTGTGTATCCACGTGCGTGTGCGTGTGTGCACGCACGTGTGTGTGCACATGTGTGTATCCACGTGCGTGTGCGTGTGTGTGCACGCACGTGTGTGTGTGCGCACATGTGTGTATCCACGTGCGTGTGCGTGTGTGTGCGCGCACGTGTGTGTGTGTGTGCGTGTGTGTGTGTGTGAAGCACTTTGGACCGTGCCTCCTGTTTTCTTTTTATTGGGGACACTATACCTACAGTTTACAACTTGGGCACCTGAGGCTTTCTTCTCTTTCTGGTTGTTTTGTTTCTGAGTGGACCAACAGCACAAACCATGAAGATTTTGTTTTTCTGAACGTGGAGCTATTGCCACTTTGCCCCTTTTTCTTTGTGTCCTCAACTTTCCCAGATGGTAAAGGAAATCTGTTGTTTGTGAAGATCAAGCAGAATCAAGTCTGTGTGTTTCTCACTGAGATAACGAGTGTGCTCCTTACGTAGCCCAGGGTTCCAGTTGTTGTAGAAGCCACATCGTCATCAACTGGTTTGGGTTGAAAGAACATCAGTAAAATAATACGCATACCTTGTAGGTAAATAGTTTATTTTATTTTAAGGTCATATTGCCTCAGGTTCAGGAAGAGGCTGGGAAATCAAATCTTGAACACAATCAACTTAACGTATTTTAACAGAGTCTGCCTTGAATGAGAAAACATGCTAGTGGTCAAGGTAGAGGAGAGAGATGTTTCATTTTCTTACGGAAAATACAGTCATGAAATCTGCCAGCAGTGAAAGGTAAAGCCAAGAAGAAACAAGCTATTCCCATCACCAAATTCAATCTGCCTGTATGTTTTCATATAACATTTTGGTGAAAGTGAGAGTTGGTTCCCTTTCTAACCTGCAGAGACGATCTTTCAATACAGAGTCTGTCTATTTATGCTTGTGTTTACAAACTGTATTTGTTGGGTTTGGGTTTTGTTGTTTTCCCTATCTTTTTTTTTTTTTTTTTGGTGGCGTTTTTCAGGTCACTTTGCTTCAATAACAAAGATAATTATTTTCAAATAGTTTGTCTTCACCTTTTCCTATATTTGTACATAGTGATTCAGTATTAGAGAAAAGTGCATTGTTTCTGTCATATTTCCAATCTGTGTTGGTGCTCATTTGAGAAAATAAAGTTTTCAAATATTCTTTGGAGGGCTCATCTGTCTTAATTGACCCCGCCTGTTTTATCTTGACTTTTAACGCCTAAAGTAACTGAAAAGCCTGTAGGAGGCCACCTGTCTAACCCCAGTCACAGAGGTCTCAACTGAGACCCTGCGGGGTTGTTTGCTGCAAGGACAGTTGGCCAATTAATGAATAAAAATCAGGTCTCCTGCTTATCTGCAAATGCTTCTGTTATCTTCAGATATCAGAAATGCCTGAGTGACCTTTCGGATTTCTGTCCACTAAGCCCCATAGTCTTAAACTCTGCAAACTTTTCTGTTTATACCAATTTCTTTGGGGGAGATTGGATTGCTTTAAGTGAAGAGATAAAAGAATCGTAAAACAACAAAATTAGGTGGCAAAGAGGCAGCATTATCTCTGAATAATTGGCTAACAAAGGGAAAGGAGTATTCACAGTTATAGTATATGAAAAATCAAGTCTTCTCACTCACTGAACAAATATTTATTAAACATCTGTTAGGTTCTAAGCACTGGGTGAGGCAGTTGGACCGTTCTAGTAAATCGGCTGATTTCTTTTCCTCCTGTATCTTCCATATGCATAGCCTTTTGCATAGCCAGTTAGCGTATGCAGTTTCATATTCTGGTGCCTTCATTTAACAGACTAAATATTTTTGCCTAGACATCAGCTTTTTCAAAAGCTTGCCTCCACAGCTTACAGTGTTCTCACCTTGTATAGGCAACTTAAACAGTGAAGAAAGAGGATATTAAAACCGCCCAGATATGTGTGTGTGTGTGTGTGTGTGTGTGTTTTCACATTGGTAAGAGTATTTTAAAAACCTGTTCTCTATAAAATAAGAAATACCTTGTCTTCCCATGAATTTTCACCTACCCATTCTGGGCTGAGCTGCAGCTGACTTTTATTTGTCCTTGAGCATATTATCTTATTCCCCTGACCTGTTTTGCTTCAGTGGATGTGTCTGTTATCATTTCATTCTTGTTTGCCTTTGGCAGACCAGGAGGAGAGAAGAGATAACATGTGTGGGAGACAAACGGTTCCAAACCAGGAATCCTTGGGTCCTCACCCTTCCAAGCTCTTACACCCCAGCGACTGTCCAGGACATCAGGCTGGACCCTGGATGGGGTGCTTTGCCTCTGTGACCTCACAGACGGGGTGGGGGAGGGCACTTCCTCACATCATCCCAGGAGTTCTCACCATTCTATGGGAAAGCAATGCCAAATGCTGATTATTCCCATTTTATGGATGATGCAACTGAGGTCAGGAAGGTTTCATGGGAATGACAGGATCAGGAATCATGTGTAGCCTGGCTTCACTGCCCTATGTTCTTTCCCTGCGCTATGTTCCAAATGTCAGCCTCTCTCTTCCCCCAGCCTTCCTAATTCTTATGTGGCTTCGCAGGACACTTTCTCAGTCTGTCCCTTGTGACTGCTTAATATGTAAGGGGTCAAGGGATGTGAATCAGCAAATTAATGTAAGCAGAGCCACAAAGGTCACTGCTACCTGAAAAGTACTGTGTATTCCATAGCCGAATGTAAGCTGGGCTTTGTTGGTTTTTAATACTCTGCAGTAGATCACATGTGTAATCCTTGGCCCGTTGATTAATAGTAGGTACTTAACAACTGCTTGGTGAACATTGAATTAATGTGGATTCAAAATCTGTTTAGTATGTTAGTATCCCGAAGAGGAGAAGAGAGGAGGTTAGCACTGAATGTTTCCTGTGTAAGGTAAATGGTTACATCAGGAGCAGTCCGTTTACTACTTGCATTTATTTATTCAACAAGCATTTTTTTTTAAAGATTTTATTTATTTATTTGATAGATTTATTTGAGAGATCAGATCACAAGTAGGCAGAGAGGCAGGAGAGAGAGAGGAGGAAACAGGCTTCCCGCTGAGCAGGGAGCCCGATGCGGGCCTCGATCCCAGGACCCTGAGATCATGACCTGAGCCGAAGGCAGAGGCTTTAACCCACTGAGCCACCCAGGCG
>LNAC01000452.1:883006-930048 GCA_002007465.1 Ailurus styani | reverse complement strand
ACCCTCCCCCACATGCCTCCTCCATCCTGTGGCCCCAGCCTGCCATTCAGGAAGCAGGAAAAACCACCAAATAGGAAACTTTCTGGCAGATGAGACCAAACACACACCCAAACTGTCAGGACTGTTTTGTTGACTCCCGTTTTATTATTTTCTTCATGAAATAGAAATTCTGGCTTTTCCATTGGAAGCCAGCAGCTTAGAACTAAGAGTTGAGTTATACCTTTGAAATATGTTATAGGATTTCAGGCGTGTTGATGGCAGAGCTATGATTTTAAGAGGAAAAAGTGTTGCTTTCAGTTGTTCAGACTGGTAGAAAAGATAGAAATGAAAACCATGCCCATGTGGAAGTGACTAAAGTATCCCAACGTACAGCACCATCTCTGTGGGGACGTTTGGGGGTAACTCTCCAGGCCAGCTTGGAACACGCCAAACATTAAAAGTTCATGCGGCACGAAGATACTTCTAACCTGCTCCCCACTCCTGCCCACGTGATAATGGGATCATTTTAATGAGAGGACAGCTCTGGGAAAGCTGAATTTTTCAAGGTGTTAGCAAATCATTTGAAAACTATGACAGAACTCTTGAGTTGTATTTATTTTGAATTAAAATCATGATAATGGTTTATTCTAAGCTCAGAAATTAGCAGGGTCGAGTTGAAAGAAAGTTGGCTTTGGAGTTGGACAGATGGGGATTTGAAGCCTGACTGCATGCTTATCTGTTGGTCGCTTTGAGGAAGTCCCTGTAATTCTTAGGACTCGTTTCTTTCATCTGTAAATCAGGGATACCAGCAACCACACTCAAGCTATTGTCAGGATCAAATAATAGCCATAAAGTGCCCAGCACATTGCCTAGATCAAATAGGCCTTAGCAAGTGTCACTGCCCCCCCACCGCCCCACTCCCTGCTGAGCTCTATTAGCACATAGGATAGGGAGGATCCAAAATTCATCTGTCCAACCCACCTCTACAAAGGAGGAGAGGAGGTTAAGTCAACACCTGGTCATGGGCCTGGGAAGTTGTGGACGGACATTAGAATCCAGCACCCAGGAGATGAGGCTAGGGGTCCCTGCACCACACTACTTGCTCTTAGCTCAGGGGGTGAACATGTATGGAAAGAAAAAAGGGCATCAACTAGAAAAACATCCTTGAATTTTAGAATCTTGTTTGAGAATTTTTGTAGTAACCATCTTTGATGGTCTTCAGTCAAGCCGTAATTCTTTATTCTTGGACCCTGGTCTTGATACACAGGCAACACGCAGAAGGAGCAGAATGCTCTCAAATCTCACTCACTTCCCCAGCCTCCTTTGGACTGTCTGCCCCTAATTCTAGTTCTCCAGAGCAAGGCCCCGCCAGCACAGCAACCAAGCAGGGATGTTTTATTTATGGCTTTAATAATGGAGTCTCTTGGGAAAATTTGGTTTCCCATTCCCAGAAGCAAAACTCCATCCACAGAATGTTCTTAAAATTTATTACCATTTATTTTTTTTTTCCTATCACATTCTTTGAGCCACCTTGAATAGGCTTTAAAATGTCCCTTCACAAAAGTGGGATAATTTGAGCTGTTGTTCATTTGCCTCATATGTTGTACCAAACCAGCACAGTGTAAAAAATTAAGAATATAGGCTGATAATGCTGCCACTGGTGATATAATCCTATGTTGAACATGCTGTGTTTATGACCCAAACTGCCGCCAACCCAGAAGGAGCTTGTTTTAGCTTCGTCCAGTTCCCCGTCCCTGATTTCTGCTGCCATTGCAAGAGCGGCACCCACTTCTCCCGAAGGCACTCAGGCTTGAAGTTGTTTCCATGGTGACGAGACAGCCCCCAAGACTCAGGTTTCATTTCATTTTATATCTCAATTATATTATAAAGAAATTGTACCAGTGAGAATTCCAGCCATCTGAGGGAGGAGGATTGAGGAAAGGAAGAGCCACTGACCTTCTGGGACGCTACCTATCAGAAGAGCTCCTGTGGGAGTTTCTGTTTAACAAGGGGGTGTGGGTAGTCATCTTGTAAAGGAGAAGTCAGAGTTAGCACAGAGATAACTGGTTAGGACCTGTTGTGTCCAAGGCATCAGATATTTCATCTTGCCTGGGGTAGACCCAGGTTTAGCCCGAGGGAGACTTGCCGGAAAAAGCCATGCCACGAGGCAGGCAGAACTTAACATGAGAATTCCTGTGAAGATCCTTTCTGCCTGTGGGCAGGACACTAACTGGCATGTGGGGACTGAAAAGCAGGCTTCCGGGCTTGATTTAGCTCTGTAACCTTGGCTAGTTGGTTCCCTTTTGAGGCCCCACTGACTGACCTGTGAAGAGAAAGCTGTGGTAAGAACTAAGTGTGATAATGTACACGAGTGCTGAGATGGAGCCTAGCACCCTAGAGCTGAAGAAATGTTGGTTATTGTTTTGATAGTAGTGGTGAAGTAAGGTGGGGATGTGTGTCCTTCAAAGCAGAAAAATGCATGTGAATCACTGGACAAATGAGAAGAATCATAGGATGGTTTATAACTATCCTTTTTCTTTGCATGCATTTTCTCAACATATTTTAGTTGATATTTCTTTGTACTTGGCAAATAGTATATACCCCAAAGCCAGTAACTTACACGTTCTTCGAACAAGTCTTTATGAGCCAGACTTTGTGCTAGAGATAGACGAGATCCCTGCCCTCGGGGAGTCTTCTCAGTCCCTTCTGGGAGTACTTGTTTAACAGGGGGGAGTGGATAGTTGCCCAGTGAAGGAAAGGTCAGAGCCACCATTGCAATTACTAGCTTGGACTGGAAAATATAGTTGTAGAAAGGCTTCCCAGAGGCCCCCTGCTGCCTGTCTTCCACTGGGTCCCTCCAGCTCTTGATGCAGGCCTGTACTGTGGTCCTTACCAGATTGTATTGTCTGACTCCTTCTGAGGCAGGAACCCAGACTCTTCATAATTGACTGCACTCACAGCTCAGTTAATGTTTGATGAACAAATACTCATGTGGATATAAGGATGGTCATCGAACAAAAGACTTATTCCTTTCAACCCCAACCCAAGAGGAAACTAGTGTTATTTATTGACTGTTGTGGGAGGGAAAGGTTGTTTTAACTCTTACCTTCATTCCATCGGAAACAATAAGGTAAATGAGAAAGAAGTTTAGAAGATAGGGAAGGTCACTAAAGCAGGCGTGTGTTTCACATCTCATGGTGGGAGTGAAGGTTCTCAAAAGGTTTCATTCAGTCCAACCTAGGTACCAGGGGTGGGCAGCATGGGATGGCCGGCAGTCATTCAGGTAATAGCAAGGAAAAGGGACTCTCCACGTGGTGTATGTTGGACAGAGCTGAACAAGGTTTTGGGGTCACAAACATCAGTCATTTCAGCTGGCTGGCCAGAGGGTGCTGTGCTGTCTGCTGCCCAAGGAAACTCCTCAGCAGTATGACACGGTGAGGCCATGTATGGGCTCACTCAGTCATAGGAATGTAGTCAGTGAACATGGACTCTAATCCTTTCCATGGGGTCTCTTTAGGTTTAATCTTTTTGTCTCCAGACCCCACTAATCTCTCTAATCATTTTCCTTCCCTCTCTCATCCCTATCTCTTTAATCTAGGAAATCTCTTTCAAGTGAGGTGTAGAGGTGGGGACATCTTACTTTCATTTATGGTATTTTCTCCCAAATGCTTTGTTCTTGTGTGGAATCTTTTTTTCTTACCTTAATGGCCTAGGATTTTGAAACTCAAAGTCAAAGAAATACAAATAGTTTTTCAAGTCACATGTAGTTTACAGATTGCAAAATTCACCCCAATGAAGTGTATGGTTCTGAGTTTTAACAAATATGTACAGTCATGTAACTATCACAGTTAAGATATAGAATAGTTAAGTCACCTCCAGAAATTCCTTCATGTCCCTTTTATAATGAGCCCCCTCCTATTTCCAGCCCCCAACAACCACTGATCTATTTTCTGTTAATGTAGCTTTGCCTCTCCCAGAATGCCATGTAATATGTAACCCATTCAATCGTTTTTTAAAAATTTTTATTTATTTATTTGCTTGTTTATTTATTTATTTGAGAGGGAGAACACATGAGTAGTGGGGAGAGGCAAAGGAAGAAGGAGAAGCAGACTTCTCACCAAGCAGAGAGCCTGATGCAGGGCTTGATCCCAGGACCTTGGGATCATGACCTGAGCCAAAGGCAGATGCTTAACTGACTGAGCCACCCAGGTGCCCCAGTCTGTCTTCTTTCATAATGCTTTAACATAATATTTAGAGATTAATCCATGTTATTGCATGAATCAATAGGTCATTCCTTTTTCTTGCTGAATAGTATTCCATGGTATGGATATACCACAGTATGTTTACCAGTGATGGATATTTCTGTTGTTTCCAGTTTCCGGCTATTAGGGAAAAGCTGCTATAAACATGTATGGACAGGTTTTTTTCTTTTTTTTTTATGGACAGGTTTTTGTGCATATTGTGTCTATATTTTTACTTGTCTTGGGAAAATCAGATTGCTGAGTTATATGGCAAGTGGTTGTTTAAATTTAGAACTAACAAACTTTTTCCAAAAACGTTGTGTCATTTTGCATTTCTGCCAACAATCCATGAAAATTTTGTTTATATTTCAATTTAGTCATTCTGATAGATGTGGATACTCTCTCTCTCTCTCTCTCTCTTCTTTTACCCCCTGATTTCTACTGCTACATTCCTCCCATGGTATAAATGTACAGAAATTCCTATCTGACTGAACAAGGAAAAGAGCAAGGAAGAAATTTAAAAGTGGCTTCACATGATAAGCAAAAATCTCTTTTACTTCATAAGAAAACATGAAGACAAGAATGAAAAAATGAAGTAAGAAAGCAGGTGTTGGAAAGAGGGACCTAGGTATAGAGGACCTCGGTATAGAGGACCTCATAAGCTCTCCAAAATGACTCCTTTTTTGTCATCCATCTAGCTAGGAAGCAGATCGGCCAAATTTTCTGATTAATCCATTTAGAAAAATCCACTTCTGCTCTGGGCATAGATTATGAAACCAACCCTTTCTGTTAACTCTGTGTTCTAACCTAGTCTTCTTTAAGCCAGAAATGGGAGCTTTTGGAGAAAGACGGCTGGGGTGACAGCATTGCTAAAGTAGCTACATGTAAAATCATTACAAAGGATTGCACATTCAAAGGAAAACCTCAACCTCGATCCCAAATTATGTTATTTCTTAGTTCTTTGGAAAGTGATTTGCCATGAAGCCTTTGAAACATTTTGAGGAATCATCTTGTTCTTTTCCTCATTACTACTCATTCACTTCATCAGCACACACATTTTCAAGATAATCTTGCAATTTATAATCTTGGCCATTTAGTTCAAGGCCCCAGTGAAATTCTTATGACCTCGAAAATAGGCTGCTAGAGTCGGCATCTAGAAAACTCGGATCTGAAATGGAGATTACCACCCCTTCCTTCTGCATGAGAATTCAAAGAAGGCATGTTTTCCAGGTTTGTATGGAATACACACTGGGGGATCTGTAGACCCAGAAGTTGCTTCTTGTACTTCTCTCTGTGGCCAACAGGAGGAACAAAACACCCAGTGGACTACCCTGAAAGTCTCTACATCCTGCTTCTTTCCCTCCTTCCTTCTTTTGCTGTTTGTATCCAGAACTGCTTATACCAATCACCTCTGTTTTGCCAAATGCAAGAGAGAGCAAGAAGGGAGAATGGTGGGAATTTTGAAGAATTGAGGTAATCTGCTGACTGGTTGGCAATGTTTACTTTTGGTTTCTAGGCAATAAATCATAACTTATAAGCAAAAGGCCACTCCTGGTTTCAGCTACCATCTGGATCCATATTCCCCAAAGGCCCTGTCTCCAGGGTGACCCAATACTATGGTAAATGCAAAACCTGCTGAGATTGAGTGTCCATGTTTGAGAACCAGACTCTAGACATTTGGTTCAAAGAGTGATAGTGACACAATGGGGTCAAGTGAAGCTGTCAGGAAAATAGCTACTAATAATAGCTCATATGTATTTAGCACCAGCTCTGTGCCAATCACCAAATACTCCTCACGTTCTTTTTTTCATTAGCCCTCACATTAACCCTATAATGTAGGTCCTATCATTAACTCAGTAAACTGGGATGCCTAGCTGGCTCAGTTGGTGGGGCATGCCACTCTTGATCTCAGGGTTGTGAGTTTGAGCCCCACATTGGGTATAGAGATTATTTAAAAATAAAAAAATCTAAAAAGATAAATAATAAGAAATAAAATTAAAAGCACCCCGAGGCTTAGTGAGATGGCGACTTCCTAAAGCCCCTCAGCAAGCAGGATAGACCCAAGTTTAAACCTAGATAATGTGACCCCAGAGTCTTCATTCCTAACCACTCTACAGTATAACTACCTCTAGAACCCCGTTGCAGTAAAAATCCCCAGATAGATCAGTCTGACAATGGGAAAGTGTGAGAACAAAACGTTTTCCAGATTTCGAGATCTACTTCAAAAATCAAGTGTTTCCAGCTGTCATCCATTTATTCATTTAACAGTGATTTTTGAATATGTATAGGTGCTGGGATACAACAGTAACAAGATGACTATGGTTCCTGCCCTCACAGACCTTACTATCAAAAAGAGAGAGTTGGTAAAGAGAAAATTGCAATTAAAAAAAAATGATGGGTTTCATCAGAGGTATGAAGGGGCAGTGCCAAAGAAGAGGATGAGGTACCTGAATCTGGCTGTGAGAGTGAGAACATGCTTCATAGGGGAGGCATCTTAGGAGCCAAGTGTCAAAAAATAAAAAAGAACCACAAATAGACAAGGTATGTGTGCATGCAAGTACATAAGGGAGGGCATGGTGTTGCACCCAGAAGAAGAGGAGGAAGCCTTATGGGTAGAGAGGGCAGCCCAGCCCCACTATTCCAACCTGAGAGAGCACATGTTTGGTGATGCCTGCAACACAGGGTTCAAGGTTAACAGCAGGAGAGGAGGAAGAGGCTGCATAAGGTGGGTGAGGCTGCATAAACTGGGCATCAAACTCCAACTTGGTCAATTACAGAAGGAAGGATGAGACAGAGGCAGAGAAACTAGGTGGGAACAGGGAGATAATTTAGGAGGACGTAGTACTATTGCCAATGAGAAAAGATGCAATGCCTAGCCAAGGGCTGTAACCGTGGGGATAGAGAGGAAGAGATGAATGAGAGGATGCCTAAGAAGGCAGAATCCACTGGCCTCGAGGCTTGTCCAGTGAGGCTGCAGAGGGGTTAAGGGCACAGGCTGTGTGGTTTCAGACTGCACTGATTCCAAACACTTCTAGCAGTGTGACTTGGCCAAGTTATGTAACCCATCTGCCTCAGCCTCCTCTCTACAAAATGAGGATAATAATAGTATTTATAGCATAGGGTTATGGTAAAGATCAAATGAGATACATGTGCCTACAACAGTGTCTGGCATAGTAAATGCTCAATAAATTTTCTCTTTTCATTATTGCAGTGATGAAAGGGAGGGAACCAGGCTGGGTCCCAGGTTCCTGACCTGGGTCACTGTGTCAGCACGAACTAAGTGCAGGATCCTCTCCTTGAGAAAGCCATAGTGTGATAGAGCACCTACTAGAAGCATTGTGGAACTGATTCTAATAGGCTGCAACCGAGGTTTGCTATGCTTGCTGAGCCATGGAAGTAAAAAGTCACACTGCTGAGGAGCTCCAGGTTCTGGGCTGCCTGACACACAGCAGTATTTTCTGTCTTTATTCTGGTCATGTTTCCCCAGAGATATTTTTCAAACATCAGAAATATTTCGTGTGATCCTAATGCTCTGAAAGTCATCCCAGATCATTGGAAAAAGTACTAGGAAATGCTCCCTGAAGAGATAATTTCTTCAATATATGTATTTTAATTTAACCAAGCTTTCTAGAACTTTCTATATGTTTTTCCCTTAGACACTTCAGCATAAAAGGTTTTCAGTAAGTATGTTGCCTTCCATCCATCCATCCATCCCCATCCACTCATCCATCTATCTGTCCACCCAACCCTCCATCCACCCACCCATCCATCTACCCATCCACACCATGTGATGTAGTGATGAAAAACAGAATTTGGAGCCAGACACACCACTATTAAGCTTTATTAACTAGTTAGTAACCTTTACTAACTTGAAGCTGTCCTGTCACCTCTCTGAACCCAGTTCCTTGTTTGTAAAATGAGGATTCAAACCAGTATCTCCTGCAGCCCCTGGCTGGCTCAGTTGGTAGAGCTTATAACTCTTGATCTCAGGGTCCTGAGTTCAGGCCCCGTGTTGGGCATGGAGCCTTCTTTAAAAACAAACCCAAAAACCCCACCAAATACCTACTCACAGTTCTCCTGTGAGGATTAAATGAAACAATGAGTATAAAGTATGAAGCACAGCACTGTGCATGTACTAACCCTCGATTACTGGTAGATGCTTTTATTATTCTGCAGCCAAACACCATGCCAGACACTAAGCATACAGCAATGAGCAAGACAGTTAGGGGCCCTGCCCCAGTGAGACTGTCCGTCTAGAGGAGGAGAAAGATATGAATATGTAATTTCTCCCAAACAATCCCATCTCATTATACAGTACTACTCTCCTCCCAATTTATTACTTTCATAATTGAGGAGTCATCTTTGATTCCTCTCTTTTCTATCAACTCCCACCCCCATATCTGACCCATAGGGAAGTCTTTTTAGCTCTACCCCTAACATATATCTCAAATTTGGCCAGTTCTCACCATCTCCAATGCTATAACCTGGTCCAAGTTCATTACCTTTCCCTGGATTCCTGCAACAACTTCCTTAGTTGGTCTCCTTATTTGCACTCATGTCCCTTACAGCATATTTCTGAGAATAGCCACAAGGATCCTTTCAAGCCATAAATCAGACTTGGCTGGTCTTCCACCTAAATGCTGCAATTAGAATAAAATTTAACCTTCAAGGCCCTACATACTCTGGCACCTGCGACTTCACTGCCCACAACCATGTGGAAATTCTTTCCGTGTCTTGAGTGCACCAAGTTTGTTTCTGCTCCAGGATTTTGCACTGAGGTCTCCACTGCTTAGGATGCTCTTCTCCGTGTCTTCCCACGTTGGCTCCTTCTCGCCCATCAGTCTCTGGTCAGATGTCAGCTCAGAGGCGTCCTCTGGAAACCCCACCTCAATACTCCTGCTCCCCCTCATCGCTCTATTCTTGTTTTATTTTCTTCATATCATTTCTCTCCCTCTCCTCCCTCCCTCCCTCTTCTCACTATTTTTCTTTCTTCTTCAATCCCTACATAGGGCTGGTCCCATGAGGGGCAGGACTTTGTCTTCTCGCCTCCATATCCATGTGCCTTGGATAGTACTCAGCACGTAGTAGGTGCTCTGTAAATATTTTTTAAATTAACAATTGAATGAGTGAAGTAATTCCAGTAAAATGTGTGTGATCACAAGAACAATACTGCTGGGGCAGCATGGTGACAGCTGCTCAATGATGTATTGGAAAAGATTCCCATCTGTCTGAGAGTTAAATTCAGTTCTGCCTGATAGCAAGAACTTGGACTAGTTTTCTCAGGATTTCTTCCAATCTGAGGTTCTGGGATCCATGCCCTTCACCATGTCCTGAAGTGTCCTTTCACCTGGTTCTTAGCAATATACAGATGAAAAAGCTACTGTGGCCAAGTGGTTGGTGAAAGGAAGACCTGGCCACCATTCTTAAGAGAACAATCAATTCCCTTCCTAAAAGAGGCACTGCCAAAAATTCTACACAGGTTATTTTACAGCTGCTATAATAACAAAAACTCCTACTGGTAGTGCACCTAGTACGTTCCATTCATCTGGCGTACCTCTTGACTAATTCTTACACCGACACTGTAAGTAGATACTATCCTCCTCATCTTGCATATGCAGAGCCTGAGGCCCAGAGAGGAATCCTTACTTATCTAAGGTCACAAAGCTGGTGAAAGGGGGAGCAGGGATTCAGACCCAGGTCTGTCTGGTTCTGATGGCTAGGCTGGTTCCACAACGGTCTAGAGGGTCAGCTCCTTCAAGTGGGGAGCGGAGGGTGTGGATATGGACCTCGCTAATGCTAATTCAGGAGAACAATCCCAATATAGGGTTCTAGAAAGAAGTCTCTGTAATGAGCCTGCTGGCCCAGCAGGAATGGTGAGTTTTATGTCCTGTAGGTCAGAGCAATTTGGCGTCTGGGGATTCAAGGGCACGGTTGTGGGGACCGTGGAGAAAACTGTTTTCCAAGGTAGGAAGGGCTTCCCTGGGCTGTGTCAGGGAGGGCAGTGTGCTCACAGTGATGAGCACATGCTGGAGGACAGGAACAAGGAAGAGGTTGTAGGGAAGCAAAAAGTGGTGACCAGAAAGGCCCTTGACAGAAAACAGATGGGTGTCAGGGTGGGGGAGAAATGGAAGAGAAGTAAATGCATCCACAGCAGGAGACTTGGAAGAAGGGTTTTGTAGCCACTGCCCTTCTCCCAGAATGTTCTTCACTATATCCCTGGCTGAGATACGCTTTGGTTCTTGGTAGAGCCTTTCACTGAGAGAGACAAGGAAACTCTGAGCAGTGAGGGAAGACCTTCATGGGCGACTGCCACTGAAATCCTAATACTGCTGAGGTTCTGGGATCCATGCCCTTCACCATGTCCTGAAGTGTCCTTTCACCTGGTTCACCTGGTTCTTAAATTAAGGACCTGAGTCCTTAAATGTTACCATGTTAGAGAGGCCTTCCTTCACCTAAATGAGATACCCCCTACCCCCATGACTCTCTGTTACTGGACCTGACACTTCTCTAGTAGCATTTCTCACAATTTTTAATCACATATTTATTAATTTTCATAGTCATTGTCAGGCTCTCCCTTTCAGCAGAGACCATCTTTGTCTTATTCACCCGTGTGTATTTGGAGCATAGAATGGTGTGAGGGAAATGTTCAAGAACTATTTGTTGAGCAGTTAAACAGGTGAATGTTGTCCAGGCGGCTGATCCTTAAATAAATTGTGGCATGCGAATAGACTATGGTGTACTCATCCCCCTCAACAGGTGCATATAGGTAAAATCAAGATAGAGTTAACACCAAGGATAGGTTCAAAGAGGAATTGAGGATCGCTGTCTAGGAGGTGTCACGGGAAGTCCTACTCCTTGGCCCACTGAAGTGAAGGGAATTCTGGGCTGCTTTTATGGAAATAAGCCTAAGTCATTCAGCCCCAGATCTCTCCTCCCCAACACCAGTCCCCTGTCAGTGCCCAGCTGGGGGCAGATCATGGTGGGGTGGGTCATGCTAAGACTTGCCCCACTTTGTGGTTCCAGGAGCTCTGGCTCCCATCAGATATATGCTGGCTATTGGCAAGAAGGAGGGAAGCAAGCTGTAGCAGGAATGAAGTCCACCCCTTCCCTGCAGACTTGGAGCCGTGGGCTGAGGGAACCCAGCTGGTACCAGGTTAAAGAGACCATTATTTGCCACCTAATAAGCAAGTGTTTGAGGACCGGGGGGGGGGGGGCGGGCAGATTATTCCTCAGCAGCTTGGAAAACAGGGCATGCATGATATTTTGTTTCTCCTTTGGCCTTGCTGATAGCTGAGTTCACTCTTGAGGTTTGGTTGACCTGATTCTTTTCAGGGAGACCTTGAAATATAGATAAGCATGAGATAGTGGAACAGACATATGCTGCTCCCTATCCCTTGTCTACCATTCTTCCTGATGCCCTCCCCTTGGTTTATGAACCATGATCATTGTTCCTAGGAAAGATAAAGGGAGCCAGGAGACTCCTCCCTGGGGTCTCAGCAAGATACACCGCAGGCCAGATTGGGCCTCAGTGTGGGACTTCTAAGTGGTATGAAATCTGGAGAAGGGAAACAAAGTTCCTCTTGTTTCTGTGAGCCTTCCTATCGGAGATGTTTACGCCATGCGTCTGCACAGTTAGAGATGCTGGTCATTTTTGTCCACTAGTGTGAGAGGCTTCGATGGCCTTGGTACGCCCTCACGTTTCCTGCCTTTTATTCTTCTGGAAAGAAAATTAAGCATTTGTTAGTCACCTGCTATATCCCAGATACTGAACTAGGCATCTTTTCCAAAGTTGTCTCACTTCATTTGTATGAAAACCATTTTGGGAGAGGTTATTATCCCCTTTATATACACGAGAAGATGGAGGTTCAGAAAAGTAGAATAAATTTACTAAGCCTTCTCAGCCAAGAGGCTGAGTCATAATTTGAACCCTGGACATCTCACTCCTACACTTGTGTGTTCTTCCCATCCAGGGTTCACAAAGAACAAAAATTCTGGAACACATTACAGGGTGACCTGACTACGTGGCTTAACAGTATGAATCTAACACTAAACATTGTTTGACGCATCTGCTTTTACTGGGGGGAGATGGGGGAGGCCTGAAAATAGTTGTTTTGCTGGGGTTCAGCCTGCTCTCAGCACCTCATCCCATCCTGACAATTGGAGCCTCTCTAAAAATAGCCACCATGTTATTACAGCGTCAGAGAAAAGGTGACCTCGGTAGCTTGGACCAAACCCCAGCTTGGACCAGAACTTCTGCCCAGGGTAACTGACTCTCTTTTATTGCATATGAGCCACATTTTTGCAGCCCTGTCCAGGAATATCTGCGGGACTAAAGGCTCCAGTAAAATGAAAATTACCTTGTATGCTTATCTCCTACCCTAAGCCAGGGGCAGCTCGGCAAGACAGAAATCCCCAAATAGTGACTCGTCCTGGAGGCCAGTGATGCAGTCACCCCAATCTGTATCTACCTGCTCCTCCTGCAGAAAACGAGCGCCCAGCTCTGCCTTCTGGGACCGAGTGTGAGCTCTTTCGGGCCTCAGCAGCCCAGCTCCAGGAAGTTTGCTGCTTCCTTACTTGAGATGTATTGCTATACTGTAATCATACTGTGAGTGGAGCCAGCCAAAGCAGTGGCTATTAATAGGGAGGTGAAGAAAGCTGACTCAGGAGGAGGCTGACTTAGGCTGGAGGCGAGAGCCTGGCCACCTTGGCCTACAATCCTCAGTGAGAGGTCAGGGAGAGAGACAGACCTGAGCTCATTTCGCTCCGGGGCCGGAGTCAGCACGATCTGGATTTCTCAACTTTGGAAATAGAAACCTGAGGCGGTCCCGAGCAAAGGGATATGCAGCCGTCTTCCCCAGGTCCTTGGGGAGTCTCAGAGCCCTGAACACAAATAGCTTACATAGCTATGCTGTAGCAGAGCTGTAACTCTTCCCTGACAGTGTGGCTTGGAATGGGCTGTGGGGGGCCACCTTCGGCGGCCTCCCTCAGCCGAGCAGCCAGGGCTGACCCGGCCCTGAGCTGGCCACGCTCCCGTGGGCAGAGATGTCAGAGAAGAGAGATTCTATTTCTGGCTTCTTGATAAGGCTGTAGGTGTTACAGAAAGGTGGAAGCAAAGGGCTGAAGGTCCACAGCGAATGAAGGGCATGGTGCAGAGAGGGCTGATCATGTGGCACGAAGTTCTCAGGCATTTCTGTTAATGCAGTGCCTTTTTTTTTTTTATTTGCCCAAGGGGTACAGGTCTGTGAATCATCAGGCTTACATCTTTCACAGCATTCACCAAAGCACAAACCCTCCCCAATGTCCATAACCCATCCACACTATCCCTACCCTCCCACCCCCCGGAAACCCTCAGTTTGTTTTATGAGATTAGAAGTCTCTTATGGTTTGTCTCCTTCCCCATCCCATCTTGTTTCATTATTTTTCCCTCCCTACCCCCCACAACCCCCCACCCTGCCCCTCAAGTTCCTCATATCAGAGAGATCATATGATAATTGTCTTTCTCTGATTGACTTATTTCGCTCAGCATAATACCCTCCAGTTCCATCCATGTCGTTGCGAATGGCAAGATTTCGTTTCTTTTGATAGCAATGCAGTGCCTTTTTCAGGGAGGTAAGACGCCAGCCATTTGGTAGACGCGCCATCACCTGGCAGCTGGAAGCAGGATAGATTCCCAAATCTGGCCCGTACTGTGCCAAAGGAAAAACAGAACTGCTCCCGGATGCTGGGGTCAGAGTGTCCCGTAGTCCGTGCCACGCATGGAACACATGCTCTGCATGCTGCTTCCTTTAGTCCTCGCCAGCCCCAGCAGGTAGGTACTATCACCCCTCTTCTCGGAGGGAAAAAGTGAGGTTCAGGAAGGTGAAGTGACATTCACAGGGCTAGAAGGTGACAAAGGTGGGACTAAAACCTAGGTCTGTCCACAGCCTGAGGAAAAGCCGGGTTGCAGCAAGCCGCTTTTGTGTCCGAAGCACGTCCCCATCTTTTCTCCAGGACCTGGCCATGCCTCCCTCTGCCGCTACTCCGGTGCTCACGCTGAGTCGCGGTGGTGGCAGTCTGTGTATGTGTTGCTGGGAGCTGCTGTAATCTCCTCACTGTGCTTTCGGTTGGTTAGGCAAGCCTGAGTATGTTTCCTCAAGGTGGAAGATCCGTTTTGGTTTCTGGATCTCTGAAGAAAGAGGGTCAAATGGAGGAGATAGGATTTGGAAGATTTGTTCCTGTCCCTCCTAAAAATACTTATTTAACACCTACTAGGCTCAGCTCTGGGTGGCTTGGGCACTTGCAGACTACAGAACAATTTAAAGACCCTGTTGATCTGGCCTTTTTCTCTACTATTTTTCACCTCTCCCAGGGACTCTCCGCAGGGGTAGATCCCCTTTGTTACACAGGTGTCATAATAGACCCCTCAGACACTCAAAAGTATCTGTCAAATACTTTTTCCAGAAAAAGTGGACATTTCTTTCACCGATTGTCATATGGGTCACTTCCTGAACCTGAGAGAGACCCCAGGACCCCAGACCCCAGCTCCTAAGCTCTAGCAAGTTCATGGGGGAAGGGAGCCCCACTCGGGGCTCTATCCCTGGACCCCGGGATCATGAACTGAGCCAAAGGCAGCTGCTTAACCCACTGAGCCACCCAGGCGCCCCTGGTCAAGTCTTTTTTCTTCCTTTTTTGAAAGGCAGACAGATAGCCTTAACAGTAAGAACAGTCAACAGGGTGGTGGCAGCATCCAGGTTCAGACAGATGCCTCCTCTCACTGTAGTCAAAGTTAATTAATTCCCACTGTACCTTGAACTAGGTCACCTACAGTTCTGTGCTGAGGGCTGACCTGGCTGTCAGGGGAAGGCATTTCTAGTCTGGCTCTTGGTGTGCTGTCTTGGGCCGGCGGGTGGAGAAGGGGGTATTTTTCACCTTTGCGTGGGATTGTCTCTCCTCTTCTCCTCCCGGGAGGTGACCATTTTCAGATCTGTGGGTGGGGAGGAAAATCTTCTCTTCCAAAAATAATCTCTTTCTGCAGTGGGGTTTGAAGCTGGACCGAGCTGCTAATGCTATTTTTACCCAGCTTGCAATTCAGGGTGTAAATAGCAACTCTGGCTGTTTTTTCCCACAGCTGACAACAGAGTCAACCTCTTCAAGGCAGAGGCATCCTGGCATTTTGCACGAAGGAAACAGAACAAAGGTTGCTCTCGGGCCCAGGGAATGATCCTTGACCATCAGGTCAGTAGATAAACAGGGCTGGCGTCTCCATGGTTGTGCTATCTCAGTCCCTGCTATAAACACCAGGCCCCACGACAGCTCCTCGGCTGAGGCCGGTTTAAGACTCGGGATGTGGAATCACGAGGGAAAGGCAGGCCCATAAATCTCTGCCTGAGCACGCAGAGGGTTCTGGGAGCTTGGGCAGCTCTAGGCTCCAGCTGGCTGTCCCCCTTGCCCTCCCTCTTGCATGAGCAAGCATTTCTTCTAGGTTGCCCCAAACCCACCAGATTAGGAGCTGCGGAAAGACAGAAAAAACACCTACTCAAGGCTGTCCAGATGACAGAATGTCTCCAAAAATAGATGCCTCCCATCTCTCAAGGGACTGGAGACCCCACCATCTTGAGTTTTAGGAAGTGTCATTTAGAGGTCATGCTAAGAGGACTGGTTCCCTCCATGCTGCATATGAGCAGAAGCTGTGAGAAGTTAACCAGAGCCTTGGATTGTGTCTCCAACTGTCTTGGGTGGGATGGGAAGTTCCATTTCACACAGGACCCCTCACCGAGGTGAGCTCATCACAGTTGGCATCGCAGTTGGCAATTCCCTGTTGTTTCTCTTCTGGAGAACAAACATACTTCACTGGCTTTTTCCTGAGGCCAATTTTCTTACCCAGATCTTTCCCTGGGGCCTTGGACTGAAATTAGAAAGGAACTATGAGTCAGCAGGAATGCCCTTCATTCTGAATCACACAGCAACTCTTCATGGAACTGCCCATTCCCTTCCTCTAGGCACACATTAGTCAATCATCAATCAATAAGAGAATTTCTCAAATATCTACTGCATACTCAGAACCGGGCGTTTAGGCACATGGTTCAGGTTTCAGTTTCTTCCTGCAGATGACGTGTGAGCTAAGAAAGGGATTGGGGGGCAGGTAAGCGGCTGAGTTACCCCAAATTTGCTTTTTTGGAAGTGGGTTCTGTGCAGCTCCTCGGAATCGATTCTGGGCAGCTGTTAAATTGCAGACCTCACTGCCAATTATCAATAGCTAAAGTGGCATCAAAGAGCTTCTGAGGTAAAAATAGGGGCAGGTAACAGAGGAGAAAATAGCTTTGTCTTTGAGAAGAGAAGATGGGAACATATTGTGTCACTCTGCTGTGTTGTGGGTTTCCACTGCTAACTGGGGTTCTCTCCCAGAACTGGCTAGCAAAACCTACTTACTGTGACCTCGAGCAAAAGTCCACCAGGGAGCTGGGCAGGATGAGATCAAAGCTTTGTCTTAGTAGCCAGAGGGATCTGCGCTGGGGTCAGGGTATCCTGGTTCTCACTGTGCTCAGATCCACATTAAACAGCCAACACCACAGTTTTCAGTAAAACTTGTTGAATTTTAAAATGTACCATCATGAACCAAATACCATATGTAGCAAATGTCTAGTCGATCTGGTCATTCATTTGTCCACCAAACTTCAAATTTACAAACAGTGGTTTTGGGGAAATCCTCTTGGAACCCTGATGGTAAATGTTTACCAAAAAAAAAAAAAAAGGAAGAAGAGAGAAAAGAAACTCAAAAAACAGAAGCAGGAAAAAGTGCCCTGGTGAGTGAAACCAAAAGTAAGTGGCCCACAGTCATTTGCTAGACTGACCGCTTGTTTTGAAAAATGCTCCCAGCCCCAGCCTTGACATTGGGGAAATTTGGGACACGGTAACAGATTTCCTGTCTAATATTTCCCTAGATTTCCTGGAATCCAATTTGAAGTAGTGTTTCCCCTGTGTCACCAAGGAGTTAAGCTGGCTCTGCTCTCCTGGTGACTAATAGGTACCTTGTGGCTCTGAGATCAGCGAGAAACTGACAGTCGGTGTGGGAAGTGTGTGAGGTGTCAGTGCTCTTGAAATGCCTTTGATGGGCATGGTGAACAAGCACAAGGATGTTTGCCACCTAGGGCCCCTGACTGTGATTTCAATGTGAATTCTTACTTCTTCCTGTGAATTTTGCATGATTTGAAATGAGGATCTCTGACTCCTTCTGGAGCTTGCTATTACCGTAGTGTGTGAGTTATTCAGTGGAGAATACCTTAGACAGCTAATTCCTCTACTTTGAAAAATAACCTGTTTTGATTGAAAACAAGGCAGAATCAACTGACCTGACCAAATCATACCTGACAAGGGTTAGGGAGACTTGGTCTTCCTACTCTAGCTGTTTTCATCCTTGTGAAAGGAGCCCAATTAGCATAACACTCCTGGCTTCTCTCCACCCCCTCATTCTTCCCTGGGAAGGAGGAGTCGTTTCATATGGCTGGTGAGTTTGCGAGGAGAAACTGTATCTTATGCTATCTTGTCTTCCTTCCTTCTTGGGGGCCAACACTGCTTCCCCAGGGTGGGAAGAAAAGGGCCTTCTGGCCCATCTGCCTATCACCGGGTGGCACATCTGTCTAATTCCAAGCTTGAGTATTGGGAAACTCATTTGTCTGACAGTATCAGCCATATTCTCTAATGTCAGCTTTATTAGTAATAAAGGTTATTTTTGCTCCTCATCTAGCTTAGGACAGTCCTCTACTTCAGTTCAAAACTCAGAGAGAAGTAGAGGGACTGCTGGGTTGGGGCCTCTACAAAGACCCCAACATATTCACTGGGAGACTTCCTGGTAGCTAGAAGAAGCCTTGGGTTGAGGTGAGACCCTGGCTTCCAGGTCCATGTCACTGCTTTCCTGTAGAACACTGGCTTCTTCAGGGGCGCCTGGGTGGCTCAGTTGGTTAAGCGTCTGCTTTAAGCTCAGGTCAGGATCCCAGGGTCCTGGGATCAAGTCCCACATTGGGCTCCCTGCACAGCTGGAAGCCTGCTTCTCCCTCTGCCTCTGCCCACCCACTCACCTCCACTTGTGCTCTCTCTCTCAAATAAATAAATAAATAAATAAATATATATATATATATTTTTTTTTTTAAAAAAAGGACCCCGGGTTCTTCAGTAGGCAAATGAGTAAAGGGAGTTATAGAAGGTGTCCCTCCCAGCTGGAATGTATCCATTCAAAACTTACTTAATGAATGCCTACTATGTGTCAGGGGTACAATGATCAAGATAGATACAGACTCAAAAAAAAAGAGATAGATACAGTCTCTGCTGTCACAGTTTATCATCTAACTAGGGTATATCAATTAAAAAGTTTAATGTTCCAAGTGAAGTAGAACAACCTCAAACAGGCTTAACCAATAAAGAGAATTTACCAGCTCACTGAGGATCCAGACACAATTTGATCCAGGACTCAAACAACTGGGATCCATTTCTCCATTCTGCCTCCTCTGAGTGGATTCATTCTTTTGTCACCACATGAGGCAACCCCTCCTCTCTCCAGCCAGCTTCAAGCTTTTCCCATGGCTACAGCAGAAATAAGACATACCATTTACCAGGCTGAAGAGAGTCCAAGTCCCAACATTCCCTTCAAACTCCCAAGGTCCACTTGGAGTACACCATTTTAGGTCACGGGCCATCCCTAAGGCCACAACTGGGCTCAGTGTGAGAGGATATATGGATGAGCTGATAGCCACTGGAACTCATCCCTAGATGAAAGAAAGTTGGGCCCTTCCCATGTGGCGACCTATTAGGAAGAGAGAAGCAGCAGCAACCAGTAATTATCCATGACAGAAGGAAAAGACAATAAATAAAATGATAATTCTGCTCTGAGGGAAAAATTCAACCCGCAGAAAGTGTAAACATTACATTACTACCTGGTGAGTCAAGCACAGATCTGGGAATTCACAGATTCGGGTTCTAGAGTCTGTGTGGGATCCCTCTATAGACAGACCCATAGGAAAGTTCTGGAGGTTTAGTAGACTTTACATTTTGATCAGGCTTCTCAGGAACTGCCCTTGTGTTGGATTCTCCTGCTCTGTGATTCCCTTTCTCTTTTTGGAAAGGTGAATGACATGTGTCTGAGACGAACACTAAACAGACCATTGAGATGCTGTCCACAAAGCACCTATCACTCAATAAACCCAAGCTATCCATTAGCATGTGCCGATAAACCCAAACTATTATTCTTTTAGTCTTAAGGACATTCAACCAATGGTTTAGGGGCTAAACATTAATCACATTGGGGCAGATCAGCACTACAGGAACTATGAGCCATGAAGATACACAGGCCTTCAGTGTTCTAAGTTCGAAAGTCTATGTGAAACAAGACATAATCCAAGTGAACTAAAAATGAACAGAAATGCAGTCAGACATGCAGGGTAGGGAGAGTGCTTCGGCTTAGTACCAGAGCTAGGTCTCAAGAGGTATGTTTGCCAAGCAACTCAAAAGTATCAGTGGGCCTGGGCAATCCTTTAGATTTTCACTCAGCAAACAGTTGGGTACCTTCCCTACAAGAAGCTACAGTAGGAACACATAAGCAACCATCAGGTTGCCCCTATATCCTTCTTAGAAAAAGAAAGGATCTCCATTTATAAATGGGTAAATTATTATGAGTCGGGATTATTATATGCAATATCATATATAGAACATGAACTAAAGGTCTATTACACCAGAGCCAGAAGGTAAAATTAAGTGTCATTTTGGGAATGTTTTTTGGGAATGTCATTTTGGAAGTTGGAGAAGGAGTGGACCATGAGTGAATCCTGCTTTAAGGCATAAACAAATAGATAGGATTAAATTGAAAGATTACAACCAATTACACAGTCTTTTTTTGGTCTCCCAAATAAGTGTGACTCAGTGCCCTAAACACCCTATGGGAACAGTTTATTTGCACCTTTCTTACTGCTCTTACTCTGACTCCTATCACAGTCAATTGTTCATTCATTCAATTATTCGGTCAGTCACTCATTGAACATTCATGGCAGGTTTGATATGCACCAGCTACTGTGTCAAAGGCCAAGATACAAAACAGAGTGAGACACAGTCACTGTATTTTAGCGACTTCCTTGCTTTTATTCAAGATGGGAGGAGATATATAAAAAATAATTGTTAATACAACATGAGAAGTGCTCACAGAAGCATGCACTGAGTGCTTTGAGGTGAAGTCTTCACAAAGGAGATGATACTTGAATTGATCTAAAGATAACAGGAGTTTTCTAGGCTGAAATTTTAGAGCATCTGGAAAGTCCCTGCAGGAGGAGCCAGCATGGTGTACTGAGGAAATGCTCAAGAGTTTGGTCTGGAAGGATCTTAAAGTATGTAGGGAGAGTGTCAGAAGAGGAGTGGGGTAAAAGGTAAGTCACGTGGAGCTTTGTAGCTCTTGATGTGGGCTTTGGACTTTATTTTATAGATAAAAGGGATTTGTTGAAGGACTGAGGGAAGAACAATATTAGGTTTGGGCTTTAGAAAGACATTCTAGCAGCAATCTGCAGGAAGTGTTAACCTGGGGAAGGACTGGAGGCAAAGAAAGCAACAAGAAGTCTATTTCAATAATCTAGATGAGAAGTGATAAGGTCTTCATAGTTGAAAAAGAGGGAACAGAATGGGTTCAAGGAAGACTTGAGACATTGAACCAATAAGACTTGATGATTAATTGATTGGGGATGATATGAGAAAGGACAAAGTTAAGAATGACTTAGGAATCAATAGCCTGGGTAGGTAAGGAAATGAGGGTTCCATTAACCAGAGTAGCTAGTAGAAGAAGAACAGGTTTGGGGAGAAAGGTAGGAAAGGCCTTTAAGATGTGTGCATGATATTCGAGTGGGTAGGCTCTGTTGGCTGTTAGAAATATCTGCCTAGAGTTGACAGGAGAAATGGAGCCTAGAGGTTGACCAGGGGATAGGTGGGTGCTGAAACCAGGAAATTAAGTAGCACAGACCAGGCCACTAAAGGGCAGTAGGAGTTTGATTATCCCTACAGCCCTTGGCATAGTACTTTGCATAAAACAGGTAGAAACTATGTAAAAATCTGCAGATACATAAATATACCAATTTGGAGGCTGTTAGTAACACCTAGATGCCCTGAGACCTCCACTTTGGAGCCTCTAAATTTTATAGACTTATTTTAGGGCCAAACTGGCAATGAGAAGAATGCAACCAGCATACTAATATTCAAAGAGATTCTAGCCCTCCACTAAATTCCATTTTAAAAAACTACTGTTATCACCTTGTGTATTTCTTTGCATTTGGTCTTCCAGAGGATACTATAAAATGAGGAAGCTGAGGTAATACAGCTTATCAGAATTAGGGGAGTTTAGCTGCAGTTGCTGGAACACAGAAATTGGTGTCAATATGTTTGACCTTTAGGAAAGTCATTCTGAGGGCAGCTTCATGGTGTTTTAGGAACTAAGCAATGTCTTCTTCAAATGTCACACAATGTTACAGTTCTTTTGCATTTTTGCTCATTCTTCCAACAAACATTGTTCGAGCACTTTATATGTTCTAGACATTGTTCTAAGGACAAAGGACATCTTCCCACCCCTCAAAGGGCTCACAGTCCAATACAATTAAAACATACTATGAAGTATTATGATAGAGGTAAGCACGGTGTGCAGCTGAAGGCAGAGAAAGACAACCCAGCACAGAGGGGAGGAAATGAGGGTGGCAACATGGTTAGGGAAGTCTTTTCAGAAGAGACAATGAGGTACCAGATCAAGAAGTGAGCAACTGTAAAGGCAAGGAAGAATAGAATTCATTATGGCTGAACATGGAGGTCAATGACAAGAGATGAGCTAGGAGAGGTAGAGAGGGACCTCATCAGGCCCTGATAAGCCCTTCAAGAGAGTCTGAACTTTTAACCTAAAAACAATGGACAGTCACTGAAGGATTCTTATAGAGAACTTCAGAACTCTTGTGCTTTTAGTTTTTGTCTCATTTTCCATTCTCTCTCCTGTCTCTCTGTTTTGACAGCTTGCCTGCCTTCCTTCCTTCTTTCCTTCTTCCTTTCTAACTTCCTCCCTCCCTCCCTCTCCCTTCCTTCCTTCCTTCCTTCCTTCCTTCCTTCCTTCCTTCCTTCCTTCCACCTTCTTTCTTGTAAGCATGACTTTGGAAATTGCAGCCAATCTGGCCTATACCTAAAGGGCAAGTGATTTATTTATGTTCTGTCCATGCTTGGGCTGAAGAAAAAGAAGGGGTTGTAGACCCTAGAGACCTGAATTTTGACGGTAGTAATAAGCAAAGTGAGAGGATCCCAGAAATAACTAATACCACCCAGAGACTCTCCTTTTACTCAGACTTGGGGATGCCCATGTTCAATTTTTTTTAAAGATTTTATTTATTTATTTGACACAGAGAGAGAGATCAGATCACAAGTAGGCAGAGAGGCAGACAGAGAGAGAGGAGGAAGCAGGCTCCCTGCTGAGCAGAGAGCCTGATGCGGGCCTCGATCCCAGGACCCTGACATCATGACCTGAGCCGAAAGCAGAGGCTTTAACCCACTGAGTCACCCAGCCGCCCGCCCATGTTCAATTTTGAGAAGGGGGCCCATGTTCAGTTTTGAGGAGGGGGCCCGTTACCTCCAAGGTGTGGACAGGACTCTTAACTGAAGAGAGACCTACATTCTTGCTACTTAAAATAGGGTCCCTGGACCAATACAACCAGCAGCAGCACGGGGAGCTGTTTAGACAAGTGGAATTTTAAGCTTCAGCCCAAGCCTACTGAATCAGAATCTGCATTTTTAACAAGATGCCTGGGTGATTTCCATACACATTCAAGTTTGAAAAGCCCTGATCTACAAGATAGGAAAACTGCTTAGCTGGTAAATCTTATGTCACCATGTTGCAATCTGTGTTGTTTTGCATGGCTGATTGATGTGTAATCAGTTTGTCAACCTCTGTGATTATAAATTTATGTCCTAAAGTAAACTCAATCAGGGGTTAAACCACTTGTACTCCCACTGAACATTTCCAGGAAATCTCCTTGGAACCAATGATGTTGAGATTCTTTTAAATAAAGGGTTTGCTCTCTGACTGTTGGATAAAAGATTCATTTTTTTCCCCTTATTGTGACAAAATAGACAGAACATAAATTTACCATTTTAACCATTTTTAAGTGTACTGTTCTGTAGCAGTATACTTACATTCACAGAACTTCCTTAACTACACAACTACATAGAACACACTACACAGAACTACATAAACAGAACTTACATTCACATTCTTGTGCAACCATCCCCACCATCCATCTCCAGAACTTTCTCATCTTCTTAAATTGAAACTCTGTGCCCATTAAATAATAACTCCCATTGCCCCAGGCCCTGGAAGCCACCATTCTACTTTCTGTCTCTCTGAACTCTACCGTAGGTGCTTCATACAGATGGAATCATACAGTATTTGTCCTTTTCGTATCTGGTTTATTTCACTTCACAAAATGTCTTCAAGGTTCAACCATGTCGTGGTTTGTATCAGAGTTTCTTTCCTTAAAAAAGGCTGAATGACATTCCATTGTATGTATCTACCACAGTTTCTTTCTTACCATTCATCCATCAATGGACACTTGGGTTACTTCTGTTTTAGCTATTTTGCATAGTGCTGCTGTAAACATGGGTGTAGAAAGATTCATTCCTGTAATCAACATTCATACCAGGCATGCAGCTCCCCTCTCCTGGCATCTCCCCATTATTTCCTAGAGGTGTGCCACAATAAACATAAAATTCACAGTTAATGGATGTTCTCAGTGAATTTTCTTTAACGTATCACGTCTCTCGTTGACTCCTTATTGAGAAAAGGGAATTTGCTGTTGTTGGGAATGAAATGTCTGTTCCGTTTAGTGTCTCTGTCTGGGAGCAATGGCCTCCTGAATATAAACTCGGAGCCAGAGCCAAGACATTAATCTGTGAAGTTCAAGTATTGATTTGGTGACACCATGTTCTTCCCCTGATGCTATTCCTATCAACTCAAATTATCTCTGTGAGTATAGGAACCATTTTTTTCTGGGTGCACTAGGCAGCTGGTGACAAGCTGCTTGCTGATGGGCTGTGACAGAGATGAGCCGTCAGCTGCTCCTGGGCAGTCAGGGTCCTCCCTGCCAGAGTGTTGCTGGTCAAAGGAATTTGCAGCGCTGAAGCCAAGGGGTGGATGGACACCCACTTGGACAGAGTCTAGGCTCCAGCCTGATTTCGGTGACCCCCAACAGCGCTCAGAGAAGGGGAAGAGTCCCTGAGCTTATGGTGGAATTATTCTAAAGAATTATATAAAGAGTGTTATCTCCTCAGATTAATCATATTTCTTTTTTGGAGCCCCCAGTTGACTTGTGCTGCTTAGGAAGCTGGTGGGACAGCTTTCTCTCAGGCATCCAGTGGGGGCGCTCTTACTCTCTCCATTTCGTGCCCACTGTGTTTCATCCCCGGGTCAACTTTCTGGGTTCTGTGTGAAGAAGAGAGGGTTACAATCATACCAGCTCATTTGGAAAATAAACACTGAATCTCTAGATTTCATTTTCTGTGCAATCACTTTTGCTTTGAAACTAAATCTAGAGGTAAAGGCAGGAACAACACAAGTTTCCAATTTTCATGTTAATTCCTGGCCCTCGAGGATGATTAACTTTATCTAGAAACTGAAGACACATTTGGGCTAATCTTTTATGAGATCTGATTAAGGGCTTTACGGCCAAGATTTGCACCACACTAGAAAGGCTCAAGCAATTTAGGAGAGTGCACATGTAAGGAATTTCCTTTTACCCGATTATAAAAGAGGAGCTAGACATCGCAGCCAACTGCACAAGAAAGTAAAGAGTAAGGACCAGCCTATTTGAATCACAAGGAAGAAAGCTTGCATGTTGGTGAGCACATTTGAAGACTTCCCATGAAGACCACTGACAAAACTGAAAGACAGAATGTGATGAGTTTATGTGCATGTGGAGTCACAGCAGCACGTAACAACACCAGGAAAGTCTGGGGACCTGTATAAGATCATAAAATATCTGCAGGCCACTGCCTAGAATTTACCCTTTGCCTGCTCCTGGGTTTTGTCCTGATCTCTCCACTTGAAATGCCTTCCCCTGTCCTTTTCCTTCATCATTTATACGTGCTTATCAAAATCTCTCCCCCCTGACACCTCTCAGCCATACTCGTTCTTTTTCACCCTTGCGAAATGTGTGTGTTTGGGATGCCTGGGTGACTCAGTCAGTTAAGCGTCTGCCTTTAGTTTGGGTCATGATCCTAGGGTCCTGGGATCAAGCCCCTTGCGCCTCATCGGACTCCTTACTCAACAGGGAGCCTGCTTCTCCCTCTGCTCATGCTCTCCTCTCTCTCTCTCTCTCTCTCTGACAAATAAATAAATAAAATCTTCATAAAATAAAGACGCCAAAGTGTGTGTCTTTTGTATGTCCTAGGGCAGCCTACCTGGCATTAATGATGCATTTCTTGGTGGGGTCACTTTCAAGACATTTTTCACATGTGTGGTTTGTGCTCCTAAAACAGTCCATGAGTTCTTTGAAGTAGGGGTTATCAGAAGATGTATGTCTCTAGGGTGTCCTAGAGCAGTGCTCCTCAAACGTTAATATGCACGGGCCCCAATAGGGGATCTTGCTAAAATGAAAACGCTGATTCAGCAGGAATGAGTTGGGCCTGAGAGTCTGCATTTCTAAGCAGCTCCCAGGTATTGCTGCCGGTTGGAAAACCATCACTTGAGCAGCATGGCCCTAAAACACCCAGGATGGTGCCTCGACATAAACAAGTAAAACTTTATATTGGTAGTAGTTCCCAACTAAAGGCCTCTTGTGAGGCCCTGACCCCTTCAACTGAATGCTACCTCACCACGAAGGTAAATCCTCTTCCCTTTGGTGATGACACTGGCCTCTAAACTAATGGAAGCCTGAGGACATGATTTTGTTATAATGCAATTGTTTGAATTTGTGTTTAAATTCGATGAGTATGAGTGCTCGCTTCGGCAGCACATATACTAAAATTGGAACGATACAGAGAAGATTAGCATGGCCCCTGCGCAAGGATGACACGTAAATTCGATGAGTATGAGTGGTTTTACTCATTTGAGAGGACTAGTGAATTATTTGGGTGTGCATGGTCCAGCCCTGATACCCTAGGCCACTCTCAATAACAGCCACAATTACACTAGCTGATCCCATAAACGAGAGCCCGCACTAGCCTGCCGAGTGTGTGGAGAGCCATAACTCGCCTTCTGGGTAAGGGGCCCTCAATTTTCTCCCAGATGGTTAAGTACGTGGAGGTAGAAACCAAGCTTGCTTCTGTTGACCTGTGTCCAGTTAAGTCTCTGGTTCCTATAAGAAGTCCTGCTCTGTCAGAGGCAAAGAACCCCATCTTAGTTTCACCTTCAAAACTAGGAAAATCAGTCTTTAACTATACTAAACAAACTGCAGTAAATGCTTTGAACCAGGAAGGACAGACCGGAAGGCTTGGCGGGCATGAGTTGGGGTGCAGAAATGTCTGTCTGGTCTCATGGGCTGGCACGGATCGGAGGCCAGTCCAGCCTGTCAGGACCTCGGTTTGCTTATCAGTAAAATCAAGGTGTTGCTTCTTATCAGCGCTAAGATTCTGTGGTTCTGATCACCATATCAGGGAAAAGCACGGGAGACAAGAATTCCACATTTGGCTCCGTTACAGCGCGGTGTGACTGGGAGCCTCTTGGCGGGCTCTTCTCCTCTTTCCCGTCTCGGCCTCAGTGCTTGTCCTGACCAGGCGCTAAGTTATCCTTTCCTAGACAATTTGGTGCCTCTCATCCGCCAGCCTGGTGTACGAAGACTTGAAAAGATACACCCTGTGCTGCCACCTAATGGCTCCGATTCTCTCAAGGAGATTCTCCAGCACCTTTTGGATATTACAGAATCTCTAGGCCCTTAATAAAACATAATCCACCAGCTATGAGAACCTAAGAGGAGAGAATAAACACAGCACACTTGCCGGTGCCACCTCATCATGGGAATCAGGGACTATGACTATAAGAACCATAACTTCTTTTTTTTAAAAGTGGTGATTTCCTCTTTGTTATTTCCTGTCTGTTTCCCCGTAAAGATTAACAGTAAAACTCTAAAAACAAAAAGGGCCAAGGTGTTTGTTTTCAAGGGCAGCAAGGAAGCAAGGAACTGGGGGAGACAGCACCCCAGGGGTTGAGGTAAACAACTCCAAGGGATGGAGTGGGTGGAAGGAGCTGAATAGCTGGAAGGAAAGCAGTTGAGTCCTCAGGCTCCTTTGAAAAAGGAAAGAGGGGGTGGAATAAAGTTGTGTTCTAGTGGGAATGAAGGTAATGATCTTAATAGCATTGTCATTGTTTCCTGTTTTGTCTTCAGACATACCAGTCTATTTCCAATCCTAGAAGATGAAGCAAATGGACAGCTGTCGACTACTGTTATAGTTCAGGGGCTTTTGTAGGAAATGATGAGTGAAGATCCTCAAGACAAATGTCTACAGAAGGGCCAGGCAGATAAGGTACCTGGCTGGGGTCGGCCATGGGTAAGACCGCCGTGCGTGGGGGACCGTGGGGAACTGAGGAGCACTTACCCTGTCTGGGGAGGTAACAGCGGCTCAGCCGTGGGTGGTTATGGCCCTAACCAAATTGTGTATTCACATTGATTGATCTTTCAAATCTTCAAGAGAAACTGGCAATTTAGATTATGTGAAGTCTCCTTATTTTTAAATGTTGGCAGCTAATGCTACTTTTAAAACAAACACCAGCAACATTGTGTGAGTCAAATAAAACATGTCAATGAGACATATTTAGCTCAAAGGCCAACTTTTTGAAAAGTTGGACCTACAGCAGTTTGCTCTCTGGAATCTCAAAGCATTAATAGGTTCCTTGTGAGGCATACAGTCTGTCAACAATAGCAAACTACAATCAAACAAGCAAATACCAGATAAGTTGGGGAAGTATAAAATGCTTTGTGTTTAGATTTGTTGGTTTGTTGATTTATCTCATCCAGCGAAAAGCCTTGGATATATTCATTCAATAAATCAAGAAGCATCGATTGAGCACCTAATATATGCTAAGTAATGATAAGTAAAACTTTTTCTGTAGAGGGCCAGATAGCAAATATTTTAGGCTTTGGGGCCAAATTGTCTCTATCATAACTACTCATAGCCAGTTGTAGTTACAAAGCAGCCTAAGACAATACATAAACAAACGGGTATGGCTGTGTTCCAAAACAACTTTATTTACAACAGTCTGCAGTCCAGATTTAGCCCATTGGCTATAGTATGCCTATCTCTGATCTGGAAAATCTTAGCGAATTTGAAGTCTAGTGCCACAGTTTTCTTTAAGGAAATCTACATGTTCATGCTTTGCTTAATTCAGACAAGGAGTTAGGGTGATATCGCTATGATTTTTAAGGTTTTTTGTTTTTGTTTTTTAAAGATTTTATTTATTTATTTGACAGAGAGAGAGACAGAGCACAAGTAAGCAGAGCAGCAGGCAGAGGGAGAGAGAGAAGCAGGCTCTCTGCTGAGTGGGGAGCCCGATGCGGGGCTCAATCCCAGGACCCTGGAATCATGACCTGAGCCAAAGGCAGCTGCTTAACCAACTGAGCCACCCAGGCGCCCCTGATTTTTAAGTTATATTTGTAAGTAGTTTATCCCAAATAGATCTTTATCTTTTAGTATAATACAAGTTATAATAATTATTCTAAAAACATAAACAAGTTACCATAAATGTTGGAAATAATGCTGGTCCAACCAAGCTCCTGAAGTTAGTTTGGCAAGACTGTCTGAATATGAATTTAATTTAGGATAATTTTCCAGGAAGGGAACCATTTACATGAGAGAATATTGAATAGTTGACTCTTAATGGAGTGATTCAATTCCTGTTCTGATTGCCTGTGAAGCTGTTGTGGAGAGATAACATAAAACTGAGCTCACCTGCTTGTCCCCTGGGTACTATGGGACTTACTAACTACTTGGAACTTTCAAAAAGATGTTATAAAGAGAACAAATGAAGCAATATATCACTTTTGTCTTTATACTCTGAGTGAGGTAATAGTACGTAGAAGATGCTCAAAAAATGTTTGCTTTATGAATGAAAGGCAACAGACTTTGGTTGGCCTTTAGAGGTCACTTTGGTGAAATACTAACCAAAAATACCTAGCTATTTACATGCCTACATCTACATGTAGATACTGTGTATTGGGTACCAAAAGCTATCTGTAGCTCCTGTCTCCTTCACCTTCTACTGTAGATTGCCTTGCAGGGAAAAGGACCATGATGTTCCAATTCTGGCCAACAAGATATAAATATAAGTATCTGCTTGGGGCTTCTGAGAACATTTCCTGATAGGGACTGATTCAGTTTGACCTCATATCCCTTCCCTCTTCTTCTTGACCTAGAACACGGACAGAATACCTTAGAAGTTCAGTAGCCATCTTATAATATGGGGACAAAAGCAACAGACTAAGGATGGTGGAGTAGAAAGAAAGAAGAAGGCTTGAAGATATCATTAAGCAGCTTCATTAGCCCTGAACTGACCACATTTGGGTTTATTACCTAAGAAGAAATATAGTCCCCATGGGAAAAAGCCATTGTCTGGCTTTCTATTACTTGCAACCCAACCCAATTCTATCTATTTGGGGGATACTTAGAGTTTCCTTCTATTCTTAGACTCCATCAACTTTGCTCAGAAAATGAAATTTCTGGCACCCAATGCAGTTGTATTAATTTTCTGACTCCTCCTGTTCCACTTTGAAAAGTTGGGTTAAAGACATTTAAAACCTTGTTATAAATTCAAATAATATATAAAGATCAAAATTCATTCATATTCTTAGGAAGAAGTCCTATTACAATATATCAAGTTCAAAGAAAATGTTCTACAACATAGCTTCTAAGAATATCAAAGGTATTGTCAACAGATTCTTTCTGAACTTGTTTTAGGTAGCAAACACTTTATGCCAACAAACCATCCAAAAAGTATTTAATAGCATATGAATATGGTCTACTTTTTAAAGTTTCATGGCCCCTAAACCATCATATTTTGTGACATATACATTAGCTTTTAAAGACCTTTCAAATATTGGATTTTAGGAGCACCCAGTTGCCAAATTTTGGGCACTTTGGGCATCAAAAAATTAATGATGGTGAGGGATTATAACACATTAAATGAAATGTAAAAAAATCTATGAGTTCACAGTGATTCAAAAGCATGCCAGCTAGTAAATGTAGGTGAATAAAGGAGTTTGCAACTGCCAATATAGTAATTGCTTCAGGGTACCATTACTAACAGATGCTAAAGGTATTGAGTGAAAGGATGTTAGGGAATGAGATAATCACATGGCTTCAAAGTAGCATCTCAGAGATCAGTTAATAATTCCAAAAGGAAAATGTATCTTTACCATAGTGAGACCTGATAGACATCGTCTTAACCAAGCAATCAAACTTTGGCATCACCATTGATAAGACAATGGGCAGCCTTTTGATCTTATGCATGAAGAGGTACATAGCACCCCCTATGTAGAATTCTTGCCTGAATCTAAACAAGAAATAGCTAGGCAAATCCAGAATTTGGAAAAAAAAAAACAAAAATCCTGTAAGACAACTAGCTTAAAATGTCATGGAAACCACCAAAAGGCAGAGATTTTTCTTGACTAAGAGGGAGTAAGCAGATAACAACCAAAGACAATGTGTAAATCTTCATTAAACTGCATGTTGGAGGAGAAAAAAAAAGTGCTTATAAAAGACATTTTTTAATCTTAAAAAAAAAAGGTGGGGAATATGTCTGGGTGGCTTAGTTGGTTAAGCATCTGCCATAAGCATCAGGTCATGATGCCAGGGTCCTGGGATCAAGTCTGACCCTGCTTCTCCCTTTGCCTGCCACTCCCCCTGTTTGTGCTCTCTCTCTGTTTCTCTCTGACAAATAAATAAAATCTTATAAAAAAAAAAAAAAGACAATTTTAAGACCATTGGAGAGGGCACCTGGGTGGCTCAGTGGGTTAAAGCCTCTGCCTTCGGCTCAGGTCATGATCTCAGCGTCCTGGGATTGAGGCCTGCATCAGGCTCCCCGCTCAGTGGGGAGCCTGCTTCCTTCTCTCTCTCTGCCTGCCTCTCTGCCTACTTGTGATCTCTCTCTCTCTCTCTGTCAAATAAAGACATAAAAAAAATTTTTTAAAAAGACCATGGAGAAAGTTGAATATAGAGAACATATTATGTTCAATTGTATTATTGAATTAATGTTAATTTTCTTAGGTATAATACTACTGGTATTGTGATTATTTATTAGAATGTCCCTTGTCTAGAAGATTCGTATTTTAGGCATTTAGGAGTGAAGTGTCATGATGACAACATCCTACTTTTTTTTTTTTTTTTTAAGATTTTATTTTTAGGGGCACCTGGGTGGCTCAGATGGTTAAGTGTCTGCCTTCGACTCAGGTCATAATCTCCAGGTCCTGGGATTGAGCCCCATGTCGGGCTTCCAGATCAGTGGGGAGTCTGCTTCTCCCTCTCCCTTGCCTCTCCCCCTGCTTGTGCTGTGTGTGTGTGTGTGTCTCTAAAATGAATAAATAAAACCTTAACAAAAAAGATTTTATTTTTAAGTAATCTCTCCACCCAACATGGAGCTCGAACTTATAACCCTGAGATCTAGAGTTGTATGCTCTGTCGCCCTGGGTGGCTCAGTGGGTTAAGCATCAGACTCCTGGTTTTGGCTCAGGTCATGATCTTGCAGTGGTAGGATTGAGACCCCCTGTGCTGAGCAGAGCCTGCTTTGGATTCTTTCTCCCTCTCCCTCCCCCATTGCCCCTTTTCAGGTGTGTGCTCTCTGTCTCTCTCTCTCTCAAGTAAGTAAATAAATAAAATCTTAAAAGAAAAAAAAAACGGAGTTGTATGCTCTACTGCCTGAGCCAGCCAGGCACCTCTGCCTCTTACTTTTTAAAAAAGTATGATGTGTGTGTGTGTGTGTGTGTGTGTGTGTAGAGACAAGTGTGGCAAAATGTTAGTAATTGGTAAATTTATGTATGATTTAGGATTATTCAGCTATTTTTGTAACTTCTTTGGAGGTTTTAAATTTTTCAAAAAAAGAGAGAGAAAAACTCTTGGACTTCATACTATACCTTAGAATTTTAAGAGTATTGTGAGCAATTGTCATAGTCACCTTCTGGTAGATATTAAGATATGCTCGATAGACATCCTGATGCAAGGTCTAGGTGTCACATAAGGATTATCGGTTAAAAAAATTTTAGCGCTGTTACAAGTCAGACACTATTTTAGGGAACTGGGATACTTAAGTGAACAGAACAGCAATCTCCTATCCTGTAGAGCTTATGTTAGGGAAGGTTAGAGGGGGGCAGGCAGACAAAAACAATAAACATAACAAGTAAATTGTGCAGTGCTGTGGAAAAAAATAATAGAGAAGGGGTTGGGAGAAGTTGGGGAATATTAAAGTGGAGACTTAGATATGTAAGTGAAAGGAGCACAAAGATTGGTTTAAGGGATATTGAGATAATGTCCAAATTTTCTACACTATTCTAGGATATGCTGGTTTGGTTTCACCTGGAGAATCCGGCACGTCTTTATCACCTGGAGAATCAGCTGCTCAGAAATCACAAAGCCATTTCTGTTGTATCGCAGGTAGACTAGGCTGAATCCCATCTAGGGTGATCAACTGTCCTGGTTTGACCGGGACCAAGGCATTTCCCAAGAATGGAACATTCACTGCTAAAATTGGGATAGTCGGGGCACCTGGGTGGCTCAGTGGGTTAAAGCCTCTGCCTTCAGCTCAGGTCATGATCTCAGGGTCCTGGGATCGAGGCCCGCATCGGGCTCTCTGCTCAGCAGGGAGCCTGGTTCCTCCTCTCTCTCTCTGCCTGCCTCTCCGCCTATTTGTGATCTCTCTCTCTGTCAAATAAATAAATAAAATCTTTAAAAATAAAATAAAATAAGATAAAATTGGGATAGTCCTGGGCAAACTGGCATGGTTGGTCACCCTAATATTGCTACTTACCACCTGTGTGACCTCGAGCAAATTGTTAACTTCCCTGAGTCTTGGTTTCCTCATCTATAAAAAGGAAATTATATATATGTGCTACGAAATAGAGGAACCTTGAAAAGACTATGCTAAGGGAAAGAAATCAGACACAAACACCATATATTATATGATGATTCCATTTATATGAAATTTCCAGAATAGGCAAATCCACAGAGACAGCAGATTAGTGGCAGCCAGGGCCTGGAGGGACCAGGAGGTAGGCTATGGCTGCTAAGGGGTCTGAGATTTCTTTGGGGGGTGATGAAAATGTCCTAGAATTAGATAGTAGCAGTTGTACAGCCCTGTACATACTAAAAAACCACTGAATTGTACATTTTAAGAGGGCAAATTTTAGGGCATATGAATGCTATCTCAATAAAGCTGTTATTTTAAAAATTCAGTAACCTAGCATCACCATATAATCAACAATTCCACTGTTAGGAATAGGCAAATCCATAGAGATAGACATGGAATCAGCAGTGACCTCGGGCTGGGAGGAGTGGAGGGAAATGGGTAGTGACTGCTCCTGGGAATGGGGTTTCTTTTTGGAGGGATGAAATGTTCTAAAATTGATTGTGGTAATGGTTACACATCTCTGTTGAGAGAGAGAGAGAGAGAGAGAGAGATCAGGAGCAGGGCAGGGGTGGGAGGAGAGAGAGCATGAGTCAGGTGAGGGGCAGAGGGAAAGAGAGAAACAGTCTCCCCACTGAGCAGGGAGCCTGATGTCAGACTTGATCCCAGGATCCTGGGATCATGAACTGAGCCCAAGGCAGATGTTTAACTGACTGAACCATCCAGGGGGGCCCCATTTGAATGGTACACTTTAAATGGGTGAATCGACTTGCATGGTATGTGAATTATACCTCAATAAAGCCATTAAATAGGGAATACAGTAAAAGTATTTTAGGTTAAACAAAGGAGATTATAATCCCTGTGTGAGGTCTAAGCGAGTCTTTGCTTGTAATGCTCACACCCCTTCCCCGACACGCACACCAGATAGATCATCATTGTGCATGATTTTTTTCTTGCCCACTGAGCTGAGAACCAGTTGATAACAGAAACTTTCTAATTCATGGAGGGCCAGTTTCCTGGGCATGGAACCTACGCAGTCACACAAGACCCCATACTCTGAAGAATCCCACGTTTGGTTTTATGCTCTGCTGACATTGTCTTGAAATGCTTAATTTCTGAACGAGGTGCAGGCGCCCCTCATTTCCATTTTGCCCTGGGCCCTGCAATACTTTGTAGCTGTACTGAATCCACCTTGTACCTCCAGCTTTTAGCAGAGTACTGATGCTCAGTGGGTGTTCTCTTTCCCAATCCCAGCAGCCTGAGACTTAGCTCAGAACAGCACACTAACCTTCAACACAGATTTATCCTGAGTCTCCTACGTGCCAGGAAGCGTGTCAGCAGCTGGGGACATGGTGGGAAGCCCAGGCAGGCAGCAGGCAGCAGCAAGGGAACTGCCCAGAAGGAGGCTGTTCCCGCAGGTAAATGTGCCCACCTAACCACTTGTCTCAGACAGCAATGACAACATTTGACTCATTTGTACTTTCAGTTTGAGAAAAAGACATCACCTTGGGATCCGATTTTGCAAGTTCTGCTTTATTACAGGAACTAGAAGACTCTGATGAATGAGGATGGGACTTCAGTTCTTTTCCACAGTGTGACTAAAAAGTCGACTCTGCCTTTTTTTGGTCTATCGCATTGACATCTATTGTTAAAGAGGTCTGTCAGCTTCTTTTCATTCCATTTAGTTTCTATGTACACAACACGAGGCTAGGCTCCGCTGCTGACAGGAAGATTGTAGCTGGATCTTTTGAAGCTTGTCACACGAGCTCTTTGGACAGTGATTCTGGTGGGCTACAATGTCATGGGAAGTCAGCGGAGAGCAGCTTGAGTCAAGACTCCAAAATTCCTGATCAACCTGCCTTCCACTTGCTAGATGTTCTTTATTATGGTGAATTTCAGGGGCAATTCCTTAATCTCTCTAAACTTCAGTTTTTTAATCAGTTCATACAAGCCTGGTGTCAAAGGGCCATGGTAAAGATTGAATGAGATAGTGCACACCTAACTTTTGGCACGGTGTCTGGCACTTAGTAAGAAAGCCACAATGAAAACAAAGCCTAAAACATCCTGTAAAACTGTGTTGTTTCACATCTTAATGGCTAAATAAGACTGTTCTGGCATACAGCCACACATCATAAAATACCTGTCCCTGCAACTGCTGTTCCAACAGCTAGAGGTGAAGGCAAACAATTCTAACCAGTATCTACCTAACTCTTTAAAGTCAGTGAGGTCCTCTTCCTCCCTCTCAGCCTCGGTGGGGACCCCACACCTGCTCACTGGAGAGCCTGCTTCTCCATTGAAAAAAAAATAAAGAGAAGGAGAAAGGGAAGGAAGAAATTAATACAGCATAGAAAGCAGTGAATGTTTATTATGGATTATTATGTTTGTGTTGCCCCCAAATTCATATGTTGAAAACCCCCAAAGGATGATATTTGGGAGGTGATTCAGTCAGTTTCCACCTCACAGGAAATGCTACAATTTCCTCTTTGTTTTAGGAAAAACAACTGATGGGCCTTTTGGTTACAAAAAACAAGGTCTAGGGCAAAGAAGAAAGTAGAGGTCAAGAGGCAGCTGAATTACCCTGAAGAATCCAATAAACTGGGGGCTTAGAATTTGAAGAAGCAAGGAGGCAATGAGATTCTATGAAAAGAGCACAGTCAGTAATAGGGCAGCAGCTCATGGGTCATGAAAAATGGCCAGTAACTAAATCCCCCATGCCCGGAAGGGCCAACCAACTTCAGCATTGGCCATACCTATTAATCACCTCCAGTATCCCATAGACTTCAGTGGAAGTTACTGATTATTCAATAACTGTCTATTGTAAACAAAAGCGATCGGGTTTCTGTTCTCATGGGCTTGCGATCTGGGGGGGGGCAGATAATAAATAAATCATTAGATAGCAACAATTGCTTCATACAGCTTTAAAGTAGGTTGATAGAGTAGAGAGTGTTGGTAGCTACTTAACACAAGTTGGCCAGAGAGTGTCTCTCTAAGGGCATGATTTTATGCTGAGGTCTGAACGACAAGCAGGAGCCAGGCAAGTGACGATAGGAGGAGAGAGCATTCTAGGGAGACAGCTCAGCTTGTGCCAAGGCCTTGAGGCTGATACAAGTTTGGCTTGTTCAAAGAACCAAATGGCCAAGCATCTGGAGCCTTAGTGAGGAAGAGGCTGAGGGACAGGCAATATAATTGGAGGTCAGTTTACCATGAAACCAATGGAATGGTGCTTTGCAACACTTTGATAAACAAGTGAGAAGTTATAGATTCTGGATTTGGGTATTAGGGCACCTTCTTTTGAAATCTTTACATTTATTTATTAAGCTGAAAAAAATTCAGATTAAAAATGAGTAGAATATGAAACAAAGTGATAAGGATGAGGGATTAATGCCATAGTAAATACGCTGACATTGAGAAGTGAATTAAACAACAAAAATCTCATCCTATAGCTAATACTAGCGTTAATAGGAAGAGACAAAACTTAACTAGAAGTAATAAACTTCTAGATTCTTTGACGATCCAGTTAATGAAGATGTGGGAATCATGGGAATTTATCAGCATTTTGAGTTCTTGCTGATTTGACACGAACTATTGATGTCACAAAAGTAACATAATACGGGGGCGCCTGGGTGGCTTAGTGAGTTAAAGCCTCTGCCTTCAGCTCAGGTCATGATCTCAGGGTCCTGGAATCGAGTTCCACCTTGGGCTCTCTGCTCACCAGGAAGCCTGCTTCCTCCTTTTTCTCTGCCTGCCTCTTTGCCTACTTGTGATCTCTCTCTCTCTGTCAAGTAAATAAATAAAATCTTTTAAAAAAAGTAACATAATATTCCAAATTTAGCACTCAAAAGGATTCCAGCAGCAAATCAGTTAGATGGTTATTGCCAAATCAAAGAATACTTAAGATTAACTTTTAATAACGAAACACAAAATGCCCTGTAATATTACAGCTCATCTGTGATAGAAACTTGATAGAGGTTTGACCAAATTTGACAACAGTCCTAAAATTTTACTAAAGAAACTCTTCTTCATAAAAAAGATCATAAAAAATGAATTTTTAACATTGATGCTGGAGGAAAGATGACTGATCTTTATATCCTCTCCTTAGAAAATTAAACTTAAGGGCGCCTGGGTGGCTCAGTGGGTTAAAGCCTCTGCTTTCGGCTCAGGTCATGATCTCAGGGTCCTGGGATCGAGGCCCGCATCGGGCTCCCTGCTCAGCGGGGAGCCTGCTTCCCCCTCTCTCTCTCTGCCTGCCTCTCTGCCTCCTTGTGATCTCTCTCCCTCTGTGAAATAAAGAAATAAAATCTTAAAAAAAAAAGAAAATTAAACTTAAAATGATACTAAAAATTGTCACATAAGGAGACAAAGTATTTGTAGCCAAAATAAATGTAGGAAGAAGTATTATAGTTGTGTTAAGCAGTTAATTCATAGAAATATGATACTCTGCTATTTTTCTGAACTTGATATTTGTAATGTTTAAACTTTTGTAAACATGAAATTTTGTGGTTGCTTCTCAGATTCAAAATGAATATCATTTTCAGTTTCTTTTTTTAAAAATAGAAAAAGAACTTTTTGAATTCATTACATGAAATGGATTAACACAGACATTGAATTCCGGATTAAAATGACCTAGATCTAGCATAAGTTATTTATTTATTATAAGAATGATTAAACTATACATTTTTTCATTAATTAATTTGTAATAATGACATGTAGCTAAAATAAGTTTTTTTATTAGGATCATGATAAAATGCATATTATTTTTCAGGGATGTGAGTGAGTACACATACTGATCAGCTGCTTTTTTTTTCCTTAAGATTTTATTTATTTATTTGAGAGAGAGAGAGGGCAGGGGGAGTGGCAGGCTCCCTGCTGAGCAGAGAGCCTGCTGTGGGGCTTGATCCCAGGACCCTGGGATCATGACCTGAGCTGAAGGCAGATGCTTAACCAACCGAGCTACCCAGGCGCCCTGATCAGGTGCTTTCAATTTAATTTTTAATTGTGATTTTATATTCTTTTTCTTAAAAAGTCTACACCACGGACAAGTAAATTATGTAAGTTTTAGACCCTACAAAATTTAAATCTGCCCCTGTGTATAAAACCCAGCTATAGCTTTCTTAGCTAAGGGAAGGATTTAGATTCTCTTCTAGGTATGATGGGAAGCTATTAAAGGGTTTTGATTAGACAAGTGACACGAGCTTTCCTACATTTTAAAAAGATTGCTATAAGGGGTGCCTAGGTGGCTCAGTCAGTTAAGCATCTGACCTGGGCTCAGGTCATGATCCCGGAGTCCTGGGATTGAGCCCCACAACAGGCTCCCTGCTCAGCAGGGCGTCTGCTTCTCCCAATGCCCTTTACCCTGTTCATGATCTCTCTCTCTCTCTCTCTCTCTCTCTCTCTCTCTCTCTCTCTCTGTCTCTCTTTCTGTCTCTCTCTCAAAAAAATAAAATCTTTAAAAAAAAAGTTTTCTGTGGCTGCCGGGTTATATGGAAAGTAGGGTCATGGAGAAGAGGGGCTGTGTCCGTGCTTATGGTGACAAAGTATGCAGTATGACCACATAATTCTTCAAAAGCCAGAACAGGGGCCCAAGGCAGAAGGTGAAAAGCCCCAATTGAGAGCAGGTAAAAAAAAACTCTAGGTAAATTCAGAAATATTGAGGAAGGAGTTGAATTTCCTGTAGAAGGAGGGCTCAAGTTCAGGGAAATGTGATCTGTGAAGGCTGGAGGACTTAGGGACATGGGGGCTACATGACTGGCAGGAAGAATAAGAACACAGGAACCAAAACAGGACACACGAGGGTAGAGGGACAAGTGAGAAATTGGTTGGACTGAAACAAAGGATAATAATAATCATAAATAATAATTAGTAATAATAATAATAGCTAACACTTCCAGAGTGCTCACCATGGCCCAAGCACTGTTCTGTGCATGTATTAACCCTTTTATTTTATTTTATTTTATTTTATTTTAAGTGCTTCTTTTTTAATGAAACAAATCTAAAAGATGTACAGTCGGGCTCAAGTTGTGCAGCTCACAAGCATGGAGAAAACAAACAAAACGACAGAGTTCAGGAGAATGAGAGCTAACCCAGGACGAGGCTGGACTTGCCGCCAGGGGGGTTTCTTCGGGCCGGCACCGGGGCCGGAGCCACCGGGCTGGGCGCAGGGGCAGCGGGCACAGGCTTCTCCTCACTCTGCCCCAGGCTGGCCTGCAAGTCTGCGTCCACGTTTTCATGAATGTCGCCTTCTCCCTTCAGATCTAACACGTGTCCAGCGTTCGCTTCAGAAGAGTTCCGTCTCTGGGGTCCAGATGACTCCGAATCCTCTCGGCCACCACTAGACTTGGCACCTGCTGACCTGGCCCACGAAGGAGGATTTCCCTCAGGTGTCCCAAAGGTGCTGGACGCCGTTTTGTGCCTCCTCACAGGCTGCTCTCTTGGTTCATCAGAGCCTAATGAAAAATTGGATCCACCGCCTGGAGGCCGCAAAACCCGGGAGCTATTCCTGCTGTTGGGATCGACTCCCTTGAAGGTGGTGGTGGTCGTGGTGCCGCGGAGCGAGGCGGGCTGGAGCGTGAGCAGAGCGCTGAACGGACCGGGGCCGAGGGGCGCAGAACTGCTCCCCGGCCCACCGCCAGCCACCGCCGCTGGAGCCTCCGCCACTAGCCCGTTTATTTTAGAAAGATGGGCTGCAGTCAGACCAGGGGATGCTCTGTGTGCCAGGCGAAGGAACGTAGACATATTTTACTGACAGTGGGGCAGCGTTTGAGCAGATATTGTTATGAAGTAAAAGAGAGGAATCAGAATTGCTTTGATAGGGGAGCCTGAAGACCCCCCTGAAATTTCGAGTAATAGGGAGTCACACTATTTGTGTTACTAGCCATTTATTTCTTTTATTGAGTGGGGTCTTTTTTAAAATTTAAATTCAATTAATTAACATATAGCGTATTATCATTTTCAGAGGTAGAATTCAGTGATTCATCAGCCTTACATAACACCCAGGGCTCATTACATCACGTGCCCTCCTTAGTGCCTGTCATCCAGTTACCCCAACCCCCAGGCCCCTCCCCTCCAGCAACCCTCAGTTTGTTTCCTATGATGAAGAGTCTCATGGTTTGTCTGCCTTTCTGATGTTGTCTTGTTTTATTTTTCCCAGGTTTGTTTCTTTTAATAACCAGAATCATGCTATATGTGTTGTTTTTTGATGTGCTTGTTGGCAATGTTCTCAGCCTAGCACACTCCTTTTATCCATTATCCATTCCACAGAATTAAAAATATGGAAGGCTTCGCAAATTTGCGTGTCATCCTTGTGCAGGGGCCGTGCTCATCATCTCTGTGTCGTTCCAATTTTAGTATACGTGCTGCCGAAGTGAGCACAGCTACGTATTTCTTTTTCTGGGGAGAGTCGATAACTTCCATCCAATCTTAAAGGTGTCTGAGACTTCAAACCAGGCTACGAATCACTGACTTAGCAGTTTCAAGCCCAGATGAGCCGTAGCATAGTAGCAGTATTGAAGGAAAAAGGGGTCCCAGGGAAAGAAGGAAAGGAGGTGGGGTTGGCTGGAAGAGTAGCCATGATCACTACCCTCTTCGATCCACTGCTTTGATGAGGACGCTACAGGTGGACCTTCCAGTGAGCACTGGAGATGGGGAACCCAGCCCTGCAGAGACTGTTAGCTGCAGCTGCAGGCAGGGACCTGACCTCCATCACAAGCTGGAATTTGAATGACATTGTCAAGGAAAACAGAAAAGAAGGCCAAGGACAGATCTTTGAACATATTTAATCTGTCTGCTATGCGTTTTCCTAAGTGCTTTCTGACATTATTTTTCTCTACACAGGAAACTCACATTTTGAACTTTAGTTCCTAAAATACATTAAATCACACTGTGGAGGGGCAGAAGGGCATGCACATAATGACTACTTATGTGGTTCACTTCTCATCGGAGGAAATCATCTTCTCAAAATGATCAGGTGCACCTGACCCTGTTAGAAAGAGTGTGGGTATTTTTGAGCTAAGTTAGGAAGTGTGTAGGATAATTGTTATCACTCAGGATCTACTTCTAGCCCAGTGTTGGAATCTCAGGAACCCAGAGAATTTCTCCTTTCCCTGGAGAGGAAGAAAAAGATAGCTGTTACTCTTTCCTTGCTCACTCTAGGAGAGCTACTTAAAGTATTTGAGTCGATACAAATTGATAGCTTCTGTTCTCAGTCAGTGGTCCCAGTCCAGCTATACTACTGTGTGGCAATACCTCGAAGAATAGTCAGCATTTTCCCAAGAGTCTGTAGAATTCTGTGTGGGTATGTGATTTCAAGAAGAAAGGAGCAGCAGTTCTAATCAGTCACACCCAGAAACTACTTAGTTGACCACGTCATAGAACTTTGTAGAAGCAGTAAAATGTCGATAAATGGCCATCACAGTCACCATAGCTAACATGTATGGAGTGCTTGCTTTTTACCAGACACTGAGTTAAGGCCATATATTCATTATTCACTTAATCACCACACAAATCCCTTAAGGTAACTTTTGTTTATGGGTCTGATTTTATGGATGTAGAAATTGAGACATAGTGAACAAAATTCATGTTCCTAACCACTGCCAGACTATTCCTGCTTTCCTCTGGGGCAGGACCCCTCTGCAGACCTTTCCAGGGCCGCAACCCAGCCTTTGGGCCTAAGCCATCCATTCAAGCGGGCAGTCATAAACACCCTTAGATCTTCTGAGGTACATGTGAACTCTGCTTACCTAGGTATCATTCTCCCTGACTCTGAACTTTGCCTGTCTGGATCTAAATGTCCTTACTTTCGTGTGAACATCAAACATTACTGGCTTCCCTTAAAGGCATCTAGGTTTGGTCCCATTACCTAAAGACGTTGGGGGCACCACTAAAGAAACAGGGGCCTGGATTAGACACCCCCCCAGAAGTGAGGCCAGTCCTAAGAAAACACCCAACTTTCGCAGGCAGATAGGAAAAAAACACTGACAGATTAGAGATATGGGGATGTACGCCGAGGGGTGAGAAGGAGCTAGATTCCTGTAGGGGAGCGTCGAGATGGGCAAGACTAGGTGTTGTAGGGCAAAAGGCACAGCCCAGAATATCAGAGGTTTGCTGTTAGGAAGGTAGCCCAGTGGTGAGAAATTCCAGGAGAGTCAATATATTTTTTTAAGATTTTATTTATTTATTTGACACAGAGAGAGATCACAAGCAGGCAAAGAGGCAGGCAGAGAGAGAGAAGGAAGCAGACTCCCTGCCGAGCAGGGAGCCGGATGTGGGGCTCGATCCCAGGACCCTGAGATCATGACCTGAGCCGAAGGCAGAGGCAATAACCCACTGAGCCACCCAGGTGCCCTGGGTCAATATTTAAGAACCAAGACAGGTGTCATGGGATGGACTTTCCCCACCTGTACCCCCTGTTATGGGTTGATTTTTGTCTCTTCAAAATTCAGGTACTGAAGTCCTAAGCTCCAGTACCTTGGAATGTGATCTTGTTTAGAAATAGGGTCCTTACAGATGTCATTAGTTAAGATGAGGCCATTAAGGGGAGAGGGGGCCCTAATCCAATATGACCAGTGTCCTTACAAAAAAGGATAATTTGACACACACACACAGACACACACAGAATGTCACGGGAGAGTGAGGCAGAGATCAGGGTGATGCTTCTATAAGCCGAGGGATGCCAAAGAAAGCCAGCAAACCCCGGAAAGTAGGAGAGAGGCACAAAACGGAATCCTCCTTACAGTCCTCAGAAAGCATCAATCTTGCTGACACCTGAGTCTCAGATTCAGGGACTGCGAGACAATAAATGTCTGTTGTTGAGGCCACCCAGTTTGCAGTACTTTGTAACACAGCCCTAACAAACCAACACACTCCCTTTCTCTAAAATCGTAGATCTGTTCCATTCCACTTCTGGCCAGTCCAGTCCTGGTTTCCTGAACCGAGTCCTCAGAGGAAGCTGATGGAACCCGAGAGCTTTTCAATCAAAATGGCTCCTGCACAGTTTGTAAGGTACCAGAGCTCATTGGAAGTCAGCAGGTGGAGTGCCTTGGGTACCTCCGACCCTGCCTTTGTACTGGGAGGACTCTAGGCACTGAGGCTTAAGGGAGGGGGTCCCCATTGTGGAGCTGACTACTAATTCTCTCAGGGATCAAAATATTCAACCCCAAGTCTGGAGCATGGTTTCTGCTTAACCTGGCTCCTGAAAGTCTTTGTTCTCAGCCTCTCTCCCCTTCATCATCATTAAGCTGTTACCAACTAGCCTTTGGTCACCTGATGAAGGCAGCAGGTTTCCATGGTTACCTACAAGCATGCAGCCAGGTGTCATTACTTGGAGGCCGCAGGATAAAGCCAATAACAGGGTCTCTGGCACAGTAAAAAGGACCTGGATCCGATGATCAAAAAGGGGTCCTGGGGGAAACTGAGTCTCAGAATTAAGTCAGAAGCCCAGGAATGATTGCTGGGCATGAAGGCAGAGGCAGAACAGCAATCCTCCAGTAAGTACTACCGGCCGCCGGATGCAGAGCCCTTGCTATGACCCCGGTGCTACACCCCCTACTTCGTGTACATTATTTCCTTTTGGCCCTTGGTTACTAAAGCCCTCTGGTTTTTTTTTTTTGTTTGTTTTTTGTTTTTTGTTTTTTTTTTTAAGATTTTATTTATTTCACAGAGGGAGAGAGATCACAAGTAGGCAGAGAGGCAGGCAGAGAGAGAGAGGGGGAAGCAGGCTCCCCGCTGAGCAGGGAGCCCGATGCAGGCCTCGATCCCAGGACCCTGAGATCATGACCTGAGCCGAAAGCAGAGGTAAAGCCCTCTGTTTTATCAAAGAAGGAACTGAATTCATGTGACGTATTAAAGATCGCGCAGCTGGTAGGTCAGAGAAAGGATGTGAACCCAGGTGCAGAGTATCTTCCATCTATCCCAGCAGATCCGCGTTCTGCTCTTCTCCACCCCATAGGCTGCAGTGCATGGGCTATCGGCAGCCTCCCTGGCCCTAGCTCCAGCTGAGTCTGTTACTGGAAAGCCCTGCAGATAAAGGGGGAGGAAAGGAGAGGCTGCTTCCTGCTGGCTGTGCCCCAGGACAGCTGCCTTTCCAGAATCCTCTTCCATTTTTCTCTCCTTGTGGCTGTGAGTTTCGGGTTGCTATTCTTGGCAGTTACTAATCTATCTATCCCTTGTGGTTGCTCGGGACCACTCTTTCGTAGGAAACGCCTTAAACCATCTTCTTTCTAATGAGACCCTGACGGGGACAGCAGGTCTGAGAGGGTGCAAGTGTGGAGTCCCGAAGTGTTGGGCAGTGCTCCTTAAACCCCTGCAGTCTATGGACAGGACTGGTCTCCGAGATTTGGGGCTGTGGGAAGGTATACTGAACCTGAGGTGGTTGTCCAGTGGTTTGAGGTGTGCGGAGAGGCCCACAGCACAGACTAGAGAATTAAGCAGGTTTGATACTCACCTCTAAGGAATTTCACTTCCCGGGTGGTCTTTCCTGTCCTGGCAGCTTCCTAGTGATGAGTTACCACAGTGAGTTTAGCTAACTTTATATTCTGAGTGAACAGTCCCCACCAGACTGCTCTCACTTCAGACAGCAGTTCCACATTTGTGGCTTCCCAGGACCATCCTCACTTCAGACTAGCTGGCTATACATTCAGAGGGTCCTATGACCTCCCTCAATTCTATAATTTGCTAGAACAACACATGGAACTCAGGAAGCACTATAGTTACGATGACTGGATTTTTGGGCTTTTTTAGATTTTTTAAAAATTTATTTGTCAGAGAGAGAGAGAGAGCACAAGCAGGGAAGCAGCAGGCAGAGGGAGAAGCAGGCTCCCTGCTGAGGGAAGAGCCTAATGCAGGACTCCATCCCAAGACCCCCAGATCATGACCTGAGCTGAAGGCAGATGCTTAACCGACTGAACCACGCAGGCGCCCCACTTATGATCACTGTTTTATTATTATTTATATATGTAAATATATAAATTAATATATAAAATATATATTTATATCTAAAATATAATTATTTTATAATTATTACTATTTATTATTATTATTACTGTTTATTATTATTACATCACAAGAGTACAAATTAAAATCAGTCAAGGAAGAGATGCAAGGGCAGAATCCAGGAGGGGTCCAAACATAGAGCTTCTGGTCCTCTTCTCCCCATGGGGTCGTGGAGCCCCGACCACAATGTGTGACAGTGTGCTCCTAACATTGTCAACAAGGGAAGTTTACCCAAGACTTTAGAGTTTTTACTGAGGCTTGATCATATACTGCCTGTGAGATCAATGCAGTTGATAGCCTGTTTCCACAAGAGGATTTACCTTGAAGTCGGGTTTAGGGTTAGGCATGAGATCATAAGATAAAAGTGACTTTGGATAACATGTGAAGGACTGAAGTACAAGCTCGTGGTTATGATTAAAAATGTACTGGAAGCAGAGAAAAAAATATTGATCTTGGTCTTTTTGGGCAGTAGTCACTGCAAGTGGGTGAAAGAGATCTTTGTTAAATCTACAGATTAAATGCAAGCTGAAACATTTCTCTGCATTGCTTTTTCTTTTTTTTTTTTTAAGATTTTATTTACTTATTTGACACAGAGAGAGAGAGAGATCAGATCACAAGTAGGCAGAGAGGCAGGCAGAGAGAGAGGAGGAAGCAGACTCCCCGCTGAGCAGGGAGCCAGATACGGGCCTCGATCTCAGGACCCTGAGATCATGACCTGAGCCGAAAGCAGAGGCTTTAACCCACTGAGCCACCCAGGCGCCCCTACATTGCTTTTTCTGACCTGGGCATAAACTTCACTCTGCGGTTCTCTTTTTTCTATATTTTTCATATCTCACGGACAACTTATCCCTTTATTTTTAGGTTCATTTCTATTTTTATACATGTAATACATGTGTATAATAGTATGAAAGTTGCCTACAGATTTCTAATAAAAAAATCAGTCCCCTGCCACATCCCTCTGGATCTCCCAGTTTTATTCCCCAGGGGCAATCATTTCAACTCTTTTAGCTGTTTTTTCCTAATATTTATTCCTCTTTCTAAATAGAATATTCTATTTAATGTCTTGACTGACTGATTAAAAAAATTTTTTTTTATTATTTGCCCCAAGGGTACAGGTCTGTGAATCATCAGGCTTACTTACACCTTTCACAGCACTCACCATAGTACAAACCCTCCCCAATGTCCATAACCCAGCCACCCTATCCCACAGGTCTGTGAATCAAGTAACCCTCAGTTTGTTTTGTGAGATTAAGAGTCTCTTATGGTTTGTCTCCTTCCTGATCCCATCTTGTTTCACTGTTTTTCCCTCCCTACCCTCCACAACCCCCCGCCCTGCCCCTCAAGTTCGTCATATCAGAGAGATCATATGATAATTGTCTTTCTCTGATTGACTTATTTCATTCAGCATAATACCCTCTAGTTCCATCCATATTGCTGCAAATGGCAAGATTTCGTTTCTTTTAATAGCTGCATAGTATTCCATTATACATATATACCACATCTTCTTTATCCATTCATCTGTTGATGGACATCTAGGTTATTTCCATAGTTTGGCTATTGTCGACATTGCTGCTATAAACATTCGGGTGCATGTGCCCCTGAAGATCACTACCTTTGTATCTTTAGGGTAAATAACCAGTAGTGCGATTGCTGGGTCGTAGGGTAGCTCTATTTTCAACTTTTTTTCTTTTTAAAGATTTTATTTATTTGACACAGAGATAGAAATCACAAGTAGGCAAAGAGGCAGGCGGGGGGGGGGGGCA
>LNAC01000452.1:744969-881267 GCA_002007465.1 Ailurus styani | reverse complement strand
GAAATAAGTCAATCAGAGAAAGACAATTATCATATGATCTCTCTGATATGAGGAACTTGAGGGGCAGGGTGGGGGGTTGTGGGGGGTAGGGAGGGAAAAATAATGAAACAAGATGGGATGGGGAAGGAGACAAACCATAAGAGACTTCTAATCTCATAAAACAAACTGAGGGTTACTGGGGGGTGGGAGGGTAGGGATAGGGTGGATGGGTTATGGACATTGGGGAGGGTTTGTGCTTTGGTGAGTGCTGTGAAAGGCGTAAGCCTGATGATTCACAGACCTGTACCCCTGGGCAAATAATAATACTAAAAATAAATTAAAATAATAATAATAATAAAAATAAATAAATATCTTCCAGTAAAGAAAATCATCAAAAAAAAAAGAAAGAAAGAAAGAAAGAAAGGGTGCTGTACTTGGTCAAATGCCTTCTCAGCATCTATTGAGAGGGTCATAGGGTTCTTGTTCTTTCTTTTACTAATGTATTGTATCACATTGATTGATTTGTGGGTGTTAAACCAACCTTGCAGCCCAGGAATAAATCCCACTTGGTCGTGGTGAATAATCCTTTTAATGTGCTGCTGGATCCTATTGGCTAGTATTTTGTTGAGGATTTTTGCATCCGTATTCATCAAAGATATTGGTCTGTAATTCTCCTTTTTGATGGGGTCTTTGCCTGGTTTGGGGATCAAGGTAATGCTGGCTGGCCTCATAAAATGAGTTTGGAAGTTTTCCTTCCATGTCAATTTTTTGGAACAGTTTCAGGAGAATAGGTATTAATTCTTCTTTAAATGTTTGGTAGAATTCCCCTGGGAAGCCGTCTGGCCCTGGGCTCTTGTTCGTTGGGAGATTTTTGATGACTGCTTCAATCTCCTTACTGGTTATGGGTCTATTCAGGTTTTCAATTTCTTTCTGGTTCAGCTTTGGTAGTTTATATTTCTCTAGGAATGCATGNGTAGTTTATATTTCTCTAAGAATGCATCCATTTCTTCCAGATTGTCGAATTTGCTGGTGTAGAGTTGCTCATAATATGTTCTTATAATTGTTTGAATTTCTTTGGTGTTGGTTGTGATCTCTCCTCTTTCATTCATGATTTTATTAATTTGAGTCCTTTCTCTTTTCTTTTGGATAAGTCTGGCCAGGGGTTTATCAATCTTATTAATTCTTTCAAAGAACCAGCTCCTAGTTTCATTGATTTGTTCCACTGTTCTTTTGGTTTCTATTTCATTGATTTCTGCTCTGATCTTTATGATTTCTCTTCTCCTGCTGGGTGTAGCCTTTCTTTGCTGTTCTTTCTCTAGCTTTTGTAGGTGTAGAGTTAGGTTGTGTACTTGAGACCTTTCTTGTTTCTTGAGAAAGGCTTGTATTGCTATATACTTTCCTCTTAGGACTGCTTTTGCTGTGTCCCAAAGATTTTGAACAGTTGTGTTTTCATTTTCATTTGTTTCCATGAATTTTTTTAATTCTTCTTTAATTTCCTGGTTGACCCATTCATTCCTTAGTAGGATGTTCTTTAGCCTCCATGTATTTAAGTTCTTTCCAACTTTTCTCTTGTGGTTGAGTTCTAGTCTGAACTCATTATGGTCTGAAAATATGCAGGTAATGATTCCAATCTTTTGTACCTGTTGAGACCTGATTTTGACCCAGAATATGGTCTATTCTGGAGAATGTTCCATGTGCACTGGAGAAGAATGTGTATTCTGTTGTTTTGGGATGGAATGTTCTGAATATATCTGTGATGTCCAACTGGTCCAGGGTGTCATTTAAAGCCTTTATTTCCTTGTTGATCTTTTGCTTTGATGATCTGTCCATTTCAGTAAGGGGGGGTGTTAAAGTCCCCTACTATTATTGTATTGTTGTCAATGTGTTCCTTTGATTTTGTTATTAACTGGTTTATATAATTGGCTGTTCCCATGTTAGGGGCAAAGATATTTAAAATTGTTAGATCTTCTTGTTGGACAGATCCCTTTAGTATGATATAGTGTCCTTCCTCATCTCTTATGATATTCTTTGCCTTAAAATCTAGTTTATCTGATATAAGGATTGCCACTCCAGCTTTCTTTTGCTGTCCATTGGCATGGTAAATTGTTTTCCACCCCCTCACTTTAAATCTGGAGGTGTCTTTGCGTGTAAAATGAGTTTCTTGTAGACAGCATATCGATGGGTCTTGTTTTTTTTATCCATTCTGATACCCTGTGTCTTTTAGTTGGGGTATTTCGTCCATTTACATTCAGGGTAACTATTGAGAGATATAAATTTAGAGCCATTATATTGCCTGTAAGGTGACTGTTACTGTATATTGTGTCTCTTCCTTTCTGGTCTATGTTTCTTTTAGGCTTTCTTTGCTTAGAGGACCCCTTTCAATATTTCCTGTAGGGCTGGCTTTGCAAATTCCTTTAGTTTTTGTTTGTCCTGGAAGATTTTTATCTCTCCTTCTACTTTCAATGACATCCTAGCTGGATATAGTATTCTTGGCTGCATATTTTTCTCATTTAATGCTCTGAATATATCATGCCAGTTTTTTCTGGCCTGCCAGGTCTCTGTGGATAGGTCTGATGTCAGTCTAATATTTCTACCATTGTATGTTATAGACCTCTTGTCCCGAGCTGCTTTCAGGATTTTCTCTTTGTCACTAAGACTTGTAAATTTTCCTATTAGATGACAGGGTGTGGACCTATTTTTATTGATTTTGAGGGGGGTTCTCTGTGCCTCCTGGATTTTGATGCTTGTTCCCTTCACCAAATTAAGGAAATTCTGTACTATAATTTGCTCCAATATACCTTCTGCCCCCCCTTCCTCTTTTGGGATCCCAATTATTCTAATATTGTTTCGTCTTGTGGTATCACTTATCTCTCGAATTCTCCCCTCATGGTCCATTAGTTGTTTCTTTCTCTTTTCCTCTGCTGCTTTCTTCTCTGTCATTTTGTCTTCTAAATCACTAATTCTGTCTTCTGCCTCATTTATCCTAGCAGTAAGAGCCTCCATTTTTTATTGAACCTCATTAATAGTTTTTTTTATTTCAGCTTGGTTAGATTTTAGTTCTTTTATTTCTCCAGAAAGGGTTTTTATTTCTCTAGAGAGGGATTCTCTATTATCATCCACGCTTTTTTCGAGCCCAGCCAGACCCTTAATAATCGTCATTCTGAACTCTAGTTCTGTCATATTACTATTGTCTGCATTGATTAGGTCCCTAGCTATCATTACTGCCTCTTGTTCTTTTTTTTTTCCGCCTTGTCATTTTATGCAGATAAGAATAGATGAGTGAGAGAACAAAATACTAAAGGTAGCAATGACCCCAGAGAAATATACACTAACCTACTCAGAAGAGATCTGGAACTGGGGAGAGAAGAAAGAAGGAAAAAACCAAAAAAACCCCAAACAAACCAAAAAAACCAAAATCAAACAAACAAAAAACAAACAAAAAATAAAACAAAACCCTATATCTATATTATCTATTTCTGTTTCTATATCTATCTCTCTCTCTCTGACTCTATCTCTATCTATTAGACTGGTGAATTGAACACACCCTATATGTATACAAAAAATAAGGTTAAATACAATGAAGGGATAAAATATGACTATAACAATGGAAATTTAAAAAGACTAAAAACTGTCGATAAGATATAATAGTTAGAAAACGTTAAAATAGGAAAAAGGAAAAAATTTAAAAGAAAAGAGTAAGAAGAAAAAAGTAAAATCAAAGAATTTAACTTTGAATGACTAAAGAATCATGGGGAAGAAGCCATTAATTCTCTGCGTTGCTTTCCCCTAGGTCTGGAGTTCCACAATTCTCAGCGATCTTGAACTCAGCTTTGGCTGGATATTCTTTCTGGTCTCCTGGGGGAGGGGCCTATTGCTGAGATTCTCAAGTGTCTTTGCCCAAGGCAGAATTGCACCATCCTCACCAGGGGCCAGGCTAAGTAATCAGCTCTGGTTCACTCTCAGGAGCTTTTGTTCCCTGAACGCTTTGTGTACAGCTTTGGAGGACGAGAATGAAAATGGCGGCCTCCCAGTCTTCAACCCAGAGGAGCCGAGAGCTGAGGGCTTGACTCCTCAGTGCGTCCTCAGAGAAAAGCAGTCAGTCCCTCCTGCCTCCCTGGTCTCTAGCCACACTCCGAGCTCACCCAGCCTGTGACCAGGCGTTTCTATCTCTGGCACACAGCCCTGTTTAGACTCCAAACCGGGCAGATTCCTGCAGCTGCTCCTGTGCCGCCCCTCCTGGAGGAGCAAGGAGGGGGTCTTTCCGGGTCGGCCACCCGTGGGGTGCCACTCAAAGAGCAGTGGCCCGACTGTGCTTTGGATCACAGCCCAAGATAACACTGAGCTGAGAGACACCTTCTCAGCTTGGCTCCGTCTCTCCCATTGGCTTCTCTCTGATACCTGGGAGCTCTGTCATGCTCAGACATCCCTGGTCTTTTTGTGTCCCCGTGGGTTCTGAGACCACCCTGTCCCCGCGAGGACTTCACCCCCCGCTTGGCCTCTGAGGCGACATCCCTCAGTGGAGCCGACTTCTGAAAGTTCCAATTTTGTGCTCCGCTGCTCTGTCACTTGCCGGGAGCCGGCCCCTCCCCCCAGGGTCTATCTTCCCATTGCTTCAGATTCACTTCTCCACACGTCCTACCTTCTGGAAAGTGGTCGATTTTCTGTTCCTAGAATTGCTGCTCTTCTACTCTTCGATCTCCTGTAGAATTTGTAGGTGTTCAGAATGGTTTGATAGCTATCTGGGTGAATTTCTGGGACCTGATGATAATCGGTCTCCTACTCCTCAGCCATCTTGCTCCTCTTCCTTATCTTGACTGACTGATTTTAAATATAATCTACTGACTCCCCACCATGGTAAATGAGGATTTTGTTTCTCTATACTACCTTTCCCATTTCCCTTATTCCTATGTTCCCTGCATAAGCACATCAACAATTTTTGTTATACCAAAGGCAGTGTTTTCATTATTATGGCCAAGCAAATGCTGGTGATAGGCAAGCCAAGTTGACTTCCCAACCATAACTCCTTTCTTCAACAATCTTCATTTATCCTATGTTTAAAATTGCCACGTGTTTTCCTTTGCTTATTTGTCCATGCACCCATCCAGTTTTTCCCAAACATTTCAATATCTCGTCATCTACATACCAACAAGGTGCCCCAAATATTTGCATATGCCACTTCCAGTTTTCCTAGCATTCTCCCAGAATCTTCCTTTGTGCTCCTGTATGGACAGAATGTTCTCTGGAGCTGTACACAGCTGCCAATCTGGAAATTCCTAGCCTTTTATTTTTATGTGTCATTAGAGTCTTTAAAAAAAAAACACCTGCTGATGTTAATACACTATACATTCTAAAGTGTCTTTTTCATAATAAATCACTATTTGAATTTTAAATAGTAATCTAATAACTCAGTGTTTTGAAAACTAGAAAATAAAAGGAAATGAATAAGGCATTTCTCCTGCCATTCTGCCTTTTCTATTCTAATTGTATCCTTGGATAACCGCATCGTAGGTGAAGGAAAATTTCTCTTTATGGAGCTTCCAGATAACAAATGATAAAAGCATCTTTGAAATAAAATGTCACTATTTTGTAATTCTTTTTTTTTCTTTTTCTTATGTAGGCTCCACACCCAGCATGGAGCCCAACAAGTAGCTTGAAGTCATGATTCTGAGATCGAGACTTGAGCTGAGATCAAGAGTCAGACGTTTAACTGACTGAACCACCCAGGTGCCCCACCATTTTGTAACTCTTTCTTCTTTTTAAGATATTTATTTGAGAGAGATGGCTTGTGTACATGTGTAGGCGGACAGAGAGGGAAAGGGAGAGAATCTCAAGCAGACTCCACACTAACTACAGAGCCCCATGCAGGGCTCAGTCTCACAACCCAAGATCGTGACCTGAGCTGAAACCAAGAGACGATCACTCATCTGACTGAGCCACCCAGATGCTGCCCATTTTGTAATTCTTTTTTTTTTCTTTTCAAGATTTTTTTTATCTGTGGGGGTGCGGGGGGGAGAAAGAAAGCACAAGCAGGCAGAGCAGCAGATGGAGGGAGAAGCAGGCTCCTCTCTGAGCAAGGAGCCCAATGTGGGACTCAATCCTAGGACCCTGGGATCATGACCTGAGCTGAAGGCAGATGCTTAACTGACAGAGCCACTCAGGGGCCCCCTATTTTGTAATTTTTAACAAACTGATGGATCTAGTCACTGAGCATCAATGACTGTTGATGTCATAAAAAGACAACCAAATATTATGAGCCTCCCAGTGAAAGAACTCAATACCACCTATGAAGTAGAGTTGGTTAAAAAAAAAAAATCGACCTTGAATCTGATTAAGCATTGATATCCAATTACCAATATACAGGAAATTCATATTAACATTAAAAAAACAAAAAACAAGGGGCACCTGGTGGCTCAGGTCATGATCCCAGGGTCCTGGAATTGAGCCCCTAATTGGGTTCCCTGCCCCCCGGGAAGTCTGCTTCTCCCTCTCCCTGGGCTGGTCCCCCTGTTTGTTCTTTCTCTTGCTCTCTGTCAAATAAATGAATAAAGTCTTAAACACACACACACGCACACACACACACACATACACACACAGTCAAGCAAAATTGCACCTCAGGGTGCAGGCAGCAAAATTCAGATTATGGGAAATGTTAGGACAAATAACCTGGTTTATTCAACTAATAAACTGCAAAGAAAAGAAAAACAGGATGGTAACAGAATTTAAAATTTAAAGAGATTTAAAAGACATGATGGCACATTGCAATATGTGGTCCTTATTTTGATTCAAACACACTAAAAACAATTATGACATTTATGAGACATTGGAAATTTAAATGCTAAACATTTGATTATATTGAGATTATTGTTAATAATCTGGGTTGATCAGATTGTTTAATAAAATTCTTATCTTTGGGGCGTCTGGGTCGCTCAGTCCATTAAGCGTCCAACTCTTGGTTTCAGCTCAGGTCATGGTGTTGGGGTGGTGGGTTCACTGGGATTTGGGCTCCATGCTCAGTGGGGAGTCTGCTTGGGATTCCTCTCCCTCTCTCTCCGCCCCCCCCCACTCACTCATGTGCGTCCTCTCTCTCTCAAATAAAAAAATTCTTATCTTTCTGACATATATATGAAAATACCTAGAAGCACGCTGAACCCTGTATTATTGAGGATTTTTGTGGAGGCACCATCGCGTAGGCATAATGGATCTCCTCTGGATTGGAGGATGGGGAGTGGGGGGAGGAGGGACTGAAATTTCCAAGCCTCTCATCATGGCTTGGTCTTTCTGGTGACCATCCAGGAACCCACCAAGAGTCACCTCATGAGAATAAAAGATATTCTTATCACTGAGAAAATGACAAAGATCTTTGGAGCTCTATGTCAGAAACCAGGGTCAAAGACTACATGTTAGAAGAAAAAATTCCTTTCCTACCCCTTATATACAAGAGTTTTAGAAGTTCTGTGCCAGGAACCAAGGGCAGAGACCAATATATATATTTCTTATTATTTCACAGTAGAGTATTTCCATAAAGTGGTATCTCACTTTTAACATTGTGATACAGCTTCCAAGATTTTGTCGTGATGATACCTTATTAAAAATAACAGGATCAGGGATCCCAATAGTTAACAATATGGAGTCCCAGGCACTGTGTTAAAAGCTTTCTGTGCATTATCTCATTCAGTGCTCACCACAACCTTATGAGGTTGATATTATTATTGGCTCTGTTTCATAAATGAGGAAACTAAGGCCTTATTTCAAGTCACTGGAAAGTCCCAGACTCCCACCCAAGGATATTTAAGTGCAGAGCCTGTGCTTTTAACCTCTATGCTATCTTTCCTCTAAATTAGGAAATTAGGTTTGAGCAAGATCATTTATTTGTTTATACCATTGCCTTGTTCCAGAAAGGATTTCAGGCATCTGGTTAAGTAACTTGTCCGAGATCACCCAGACAATAAGTGGCAGGGCCAGGAATCAAATCTCTTTCTCTCATGAACTGTATAAACTAAGTGAGATAACACAGATGTAGACCCACATCATATATTTCCTCATAAACATGGGAAGGGGAAATGGGGACATTTTCTTTGGCTGGTTTTCATTTTCATTCTGGTTAGACATGTTCTCAGCATTAGAGTCCCTTTCTTTATCTTTAGAGAAAGAATGAATAGGGCAAGAGGGATTCCAGAATAACAGGACTGGGGAGTTCTGACACAAGCTACCCATGACAAGTCGATGGAAGGAAAAGGCCCGAGACTATGGTGAGAGATGTGCTTGGTACGTGCAGGTAACCTGTAAACACAGCTTGGTAAATACAGTCTTCAGGAGAGAGAGTGAGAGAGAGAGAGAGGGTAGTCCAAGGAGACAAAAGAGAGGAGCCATGTGTTCAGGGAAGTGGGGAGAAAGCAAAGTGGTGAGGATTGGGAGGGCACTTATATCTGTTCAAGTGTGAGAATAAAAATAATTGAATTTGGTCGTGCAGGGTTTCAAAGAAGAAAAGTATAAAAGGAAAACACCACCAAAACAGCCATCTTTTAAGAACTGCATGTCCTAAAAATCACTTAACTTGAGGACAGTCCCTGCAAATCTGAGCAATTGAATTTCGTCAATCCCTCTGTATCCTCTCTTCTTGAGTCTGTAGCATTGTCCTTCTTAAGGCAAATACTTAATCCATTTTTTTTACCCCTAAAACTCAGTCCACATGAGGTTGTATAAAGAACTGTCTTTTCTTGGCAATAATTTGAAAAGTAAATAGAATAAAATATATTCTCATTCTTTTTTGTATGCCTAAAAAGTGAAACATTCATTTGCTTTCAGTTTGAATTGTTGTAAAAACATCGCAGGACTTGTTCTTAATCTTTCTTTTCTTTTCTTTCTTTCTTTCTTTTTTTTTTTTTTCTTTTATGAAGGAGTCTGTCTCAACTTAGTATCCTTAACCAAACATGCTTTAGTCTCAGGGCAAGAACTGGCTATAAAGAAAATACAGTTCTTTTAATAGCAGCTCTTTTGCCCCGGCTATTCATGGAAAGCTAACTAGGAAGGCAAGATGCATTTGAAACTTTTCATTAAGAACCATGATGTTTTACTTAAGTTGGACTATGCCCCTAGGATAATATGAAACAGAAGTCACTTATTGAGAGGCAGGGACAGGAAGAGGAAATGGCTGACCTATAACTAGAGTTCTCCAAAGGTGGTAGGTACATTTATTAATCTCTTGGGACCTATATTCAGTCAGCAACTTGAGCTGCCTAGCATGTGTGTTGAGTAATGTTTAAATCGTTAGAGTACACATACAGGAATTTAACATCACAGAAATTTATTCCCCCCCCATCCCTCCTCTCCAGACATTTCCTTTTTTGCCTAAACTATGCAAACAACATTCAGGGAAAAAAAGCAACTCAGTTCAGGCTTGTTGGAGAGAATCCTGTGGAATATTGATCCTTAGAACTTCTCTTTTGCCACCAGACATGGACAAAGAGTCCTCTGTTCTCAGTCAGTTAATCTAGGGTGAAGAAGTTTTCACATCTCCCGTGTTTAGTGCGGAGTTGTTCCTTTTTTTTCCAAAGGTGGCATAATGTATATATTTATTTTTAAATATATATATTCCATTTTTTTAAAAGTAAGCAATTTAATCTTGTTTTAAGGATTCAAAAAACACTTCTCTGGGGTAATGGAAGGTGTTGCAAATTCTAGCAAAGTAAATGACAAAACCATTGTGTTCTAGAAATATATAGAAACATACAAATAGTAGAAAATGTATCATTATGATCACCAATAACTAAAAGCCTGACCTACATTAAATTTAATCCCTCACTGACTACTTTGTAAAGCCTCAGGTCCAATGCAAACACCAGCCCTGACACAAATGCAACAGAGTCACAAATGTATTAGCCTTAACTGCCTGATAAAAATGATTTGAGACCTAGAAGATGTGTGCCCTGGTACTATTTTTAAAAATTATGACTGGTTAGACATTCTCAGCTCTGAGAAGTCTTGAAAGAAAAATGACTCATTCCATAAAGGCATTTTTATAAGGCAAGTGGATTTAGAATATAATGGTGACATTTAGTCATTATAAAGGAGATAATTTCATGAAGACTAATTTGATATTTATAACAGCATCATTGTCAATTAAATTTTGTAAAGAGTAAAAGTGAATCAAAGGTCCTTGGTGAGCAAAGAAAGATGAAGTGGAAGCTCTATAAGGGGTTAGTTAGAGGTTAGAAGTGAATAAGGAAAACAGAGGGAAAATTGTACTAATCGTTGCAGTTTTTCATTTCTAATTCCACTGATGCTTGGGTGGCATCACAGTGTTGTAACAGAATCAAAGCCCTTAGGATTATATAAATGTATATAAATTCAGGATTCTTATGGCCAAATCTTCTCGTGGATTTCATTGTCGCCTTTATTTTTCTCTTTGGATTACTCATCTCTTGTACTAGTTTCTTTTCTGGAAAGCTTCCTTAAGACTTTGTTTTGTTACAATTTTTGGTCGGTGACCCGTCCTTGCGAGACAGTTGTTTACTACATTCTAAAAAAGCCACACACAAGGAGTGTCTCCATTGTTCTTTGGTTACACATTCCAATCTATTCAAATTGTGGACCAACTTGTTTTTTCTATTGTTTGCAGTCTATAGCCTCATATACCCTGCATTACCTTCTGAGGACAATGCAGGTATTGTAAATGTCAGAAACATACGTAAGTAATCAAATAGCGTTATAGAATATATTGTGCCAAGAATGTATTTTTCACACATGGTGTGTTAGTGAAGAAATAAAACCTTGAAAGTAAAGTATTTTCTATTAGGCCACTTAATACAGAAATGCTGGGTGCCCTGGGGCAAAAATTAATTGATGTTTAGGCATAACTGAGTGATTTTTAATTGAAACCTGGTTTATTTTACCAGTGCAAATCTGGGAGCTAAATCACATTTTGAATCTATGGATTTATGACTGGAGTAAATTTATGCTGAATTAGCTTTTATAAAATGTTCTTTATTAGAAAAATAGCGTTAGCTCCAAAATACATGTTCTTTAGTCACTTTGTTGCACCTAAAACAAAATTACTGAAATTTGACAATAGCATAAAACATTTACCTTAATTAATAATAGCACATATTTGAGAGTAAAGTACGTTCAATAATTGTTTCCTAAGATCCCAACATCTGGATTCGCAACACCACCAGACCAGCAAACTATTTCATTTTTAGGACAGAGAAGATGAAGGTTAATTATAATTCATAATTAATAACCTTAATTATGAAGGTTATGTTTTACTGAAACTATTCAGTAGTCCCCCTTTATCCACAGTTTTGTTCTCAGCCATTTCAGTTTCCTGCAGTCAGCGATGGTCTGGAAGAAAATGATCTTTGTGATAGATTCTCAGAAAATCCATAGCAGTCTAACACTATGTCACAATGCCTATGTCATTCACCTCGCTTTGTGTCATCACATCAGAAGCGTAAGTACAGTGATGTGGGAAACAAAGGCAGAAGAAACATTAATAAATTTCCTTACTACCCACACCCCACTGACAAGTCCTTGAAACAGACAGAGTGACATTCCTCTAGGGACTCAACTGCCTCGAGGTTGACACTTTGCTAAGGGCAAAAGGCAATCCTAGCCTGACCCCCCCCCCCCCACATACCCATCCTGTAAGTCTACTTTAACATATAATAATTCCTTTGGAAACTTTCTTTATCTCTACCTTCCAAGATAGAGGGCAATCATCCCCCAAGCAGATGGCCCACTGATATACATCTGAAGGGTCTCATGACTAAGGTTTTATTAGATGGTAATAAAACCATCTGTTTTTTTTTCCCTTGGGTAATATTCCCAACAATACATAGCCCTTTCAAGGTTCTGGAAACCTTGCTTCCAAAATTCCTTAGGGACTTATGCTATTCCTAACGCCCTTCCAACTTGAAAGTATATAATGGGCCACTCCTCCTGACCCCAGCACATGTCTTTCTGCCCACGGGGTCCTGTCCCCATGCTTTATTAAAATCACCTTTTTGCACCTAATATGTCTCAAGAATTCTTTCTTGGCAGTTGGCTTCAAATCCTAACGTCTTTCCTACATCATATAGTACAATATTTCGAGAGAGAAAAACCAGATTCACATAACTTTTATTACAGCATAGTGTTATAATTATTCTATTTTATAATTAGTCTGTTGTTAGTCTTACATGCCTCATTTGTAAGTTAAACTGTATCGAAGAACAGGCAAGATGGCGGAGGAGTAGGAGACCTAAATTTTGTCTGGTCTCAGGAATTCAGCTAGATAGTTATCAAATCATTCTGAACACCTACAAACTCAACAGGAGATCAAAGAAAAGAAGAGCAGCAACTCTCTGAACAGAAAAGCCACCACTTTCTGGAAGGTAGGATTTGCTGAGAAGTGAATCCAAGGGGATATACGGGAAGCTAGACTGCGCAGTGGGGGGAGGGAGCCTCCATCAGCCGGCTCCCGGCAAGTGATAGCACAGAGCACAAAATCTGAAATTTTAGAAGTCTGCTCCGTGGAGGGACATCACTAAAGTGGCTAAAGAGGGGATGGAGGGGTAGGGGGGTAGGGGAGTGAAGCCCTCACGGGACAGTGTGGTCTCAGGACCCTCAGCATCACAGAAAAACCAGGCCTCACAATTCCAACTTCAAGCTGTATTACAAAGCTGTAATCATCAAGACAGTATGGTACTGGCACAAAAACAGACACAAGATCAGTGGAACAGAATAGAGAGTCCAGAAATGGACCTTCAACTCTATGGTCAACTCATCTCCGGAAAAGCAGGAAAAATTGTCCAGTGGAAAAAAAGGAGTCTCTTCAACAAATGGTGTTGGGAAAATTCGACAGCCACATGCAGAAGAATGAAACTGGACCATTTCCTTACATTATGCACAAAAATAGACTCAAAGTGGATGAAAGACCTCAACGTGAAATAGGAATCCATCAAAATCCTTGAGGAGAACACAGGCAGCAACCTCTTCACCTCAGCTGCAGCAACTTCTTAGAAACATTGCCACAGGCAAGGGAAGCAAGGGCAAAAATGAACTATTGCAACTTCATCAAAATAAAAAGGTTTTGCACAGCAAGAGAAACAGTCAACAAAACCAAAAGACAACTGACAGAATGGGAGAAGATATTTGCAAATGACATATCAGATAAAGGGCTAATATTTAAAATCTATAAAGAACTTATCAAACTCAACAGCCAAAGAACAAGTAATCCAATCAAGAAATGGGCAGAAGACATGAACAGACATTTCTCCAAAGAAGACATCCAAATGGACAACAGACAGATGAAAAAGTGCTCAACATCACTCAGCATCAGGGAAATACAAATCAAAACCACAGTGGATACCACTTCATACCAGTCAGAATGGCTAAAATTAACAAGTCAAGAAACGACAGGTGTTGGTGAGGATATGGAGAAAGAGGAACCCTCCTACACTGTTGGAAATGCAAGCTGGTGCAGCTACTCTGGAAAACAGTATGGAGGTTCCTCAAAAAGTTGAAAATAGAACTACCCTATGACCCAGCAATCGCACTACTGGGTATTTACCACAAAGATACAGATGTAGTGATCCAAAGGGGCACATGCACCCGAATGTTTATAGCAGCAATGTCCACAATAACTAAACTATGGAAATAACCTAGATGCCCATCAACAGATGAATGGATAAAGAAGATGTTGTATATATACACAATGGAATATTATGCAGCCATCAAAAGACCCCCAAATCTTGCTATTTGCAACGACATGGATGGAACTCAAGGCAAGGCTATTAGGCTAAGTGAAATAAGTCAGTCAGAGAGGGACAATTATCATATGATCTCGCTGATTTGAGGAATTTGAGAAACAAGACAGGATCATAGGGAAAGGGAAGGGAAAATGAAACAAGACAAAACCAGAGAAGGAGACAAACCTTAAGAAACTCTTGGTCTCAGGGGCGCCTGGGTGGCTCAGTGGGTTAAAGCCGCTGCCTTCGGCTCAGGTCATGATCCCAGGGTCCTGGGATCGAGGCCCACATCGGGCTCTCTGCTCAGCGGGGAGCCTGCTTCCTCCTCTCTCCTCTCTCTCTGCCTGCCTCTCTGCCTACTTGTAATCTCTCTCTGTGTCAAATGAATAAATAAAATCTTTAAAAAAAAAAAAAAAAGAAACTCTTGGTCTCAGGAAGCAAACTGAGGGTTGCTGGAATGGAGAGGGTTGGGACGGATGGGGTGGCTGGATGATGGACATTGGGGAGGGTATGTGCTATGGTGAGTGCTATGAATTGTCTAAGACTGATGAATCATAGACCTGTACCCCTGAAACAAATAATACATTGTATGTTAATTAAAAAAAGGAACCTTAAGAAAAAACAAACAAACTGTATCATAGGTACTTGTGTATAGGCATATCTCATTTTATTGCACTTCACTTTATTGTGCTTCACAAATACAGTGTTTTTTACAAATTGAAGGTTTGTGGCAACCCTGTGGGGACCAAGTCTGTTGGCTCCATTCTTCCAATAGCATTTGCTCATTTTTTGTCTCTGTGTCACATGTAAGTAATTCTCACAATATTTCAGGCTTTTTCATTATTATATTTGTTCTGGTGGTCTGTGATCAGTGATTACCTCACTGAAAGCTCAGATGATGGCTAGCATTTTTTTTAGCAATATTTAATTATTAAAGTATATACATTGGGGGGTGTCTGGGTGGCTCAGTCAGTTAAGCGTCTGCCTTTGGCTCAGGTCATGATCCCAGAGTCCTGGTATCAAGCCCTGTCTCAAGCTTCCTGCTGAGCAGGGAGTCTGCTTATCCCTCTCCCTTCACCTCTCTCCCCAACTTGTGCTCTCTCTCTCTCAAATAAATTAAATATTTTTTTAAAAAGTATATACATTGGTTTCTTTTAGACATAATACTATTGCACAGTTACTAGACTATACTAAAGTGTAAACATAACTTTTATATGCACTGGGAAACAAAAAAATTCATTTGACTCGCTTTATTGCTATATTCCCTTTATTGTGGTGGTCTGGAACCGAACCCACAATATCTCCAAGGTATACAAAGAAACATGGTATATATAGGGTTCAGAACTACCCGTGGTTTCAGGCATCCACTGGGGGTCTTGGAACATAGCCCCATGGGTAAGGGGATTGGAGAGGAGTCTACTGCAGTATATTGTTATAAGGTCTATTTTCGGGCGCCTGGGTGGCTCAGTGGGTTAAAGCCTCTGCTTTCGGCTCAGGTCATGATCTCAGCGTCCTGGGATCAAGGCCCGCATCGGGCTCTCTGCTCAGCAGGGAGCCTGCTTCCTCCTCTCCCTGTCTCTCTGCCTGCCTCTCTGCCTACTTGTAATCTCTCTCTCTCTGTCAAATAAATAAATAAAATCTTAAAAAAAAAAAAGGTCTATTTTCTTTGTGAGCATCTGCTTCATATTTTTATTCATTTCTTGGGGTTTGTAGCTTGGTAAAACACAAATGGCAAATATATTTATCCTAAAAGTAAAAAACAAACAACCAAACAAACAAACAAAACGCATAACCCTCCTAACTCCTCAATTGGAATTTTAGAAGATCAAAAGGAAAGTAAGTGATAAATGTTAATTTTCTTAAAGGATAAAAGAACAGAATGCCTGGCTCATTTACTTCTAATTAAGACCAGCATGAAACCATAAAAATGGAAATGTGTTTATGTAACCCATTGAAATCTAACCAATACAGAGAAAAAATCGGCCCTCATTGCATATGTCAATACAGAGTTTTGCAATATAAGAAAAGAAAAAGTGACCAAAATAATAAGACCCAATGGTAATTTCCTTTTCTTAAAATAGTTTTTCTCTACCACATTCAGCTCAGAAACCTGTGCTTACATACCCAAATGAATTAAGTTAATATCCACAGATGATGGTTTGCCTCTTAGGGGAAAACAACGGTGAGCACATTGCACCGAGACATTAATTTGTTTGTTCACCCACAAAGTCATTCAGCAGCTAGTGTGTGCCAGGCACCGTGCTCAGTTTCTCCAAGTGCCAAATGCCTAATGGAATAGAGTGAATTATCGAGACTCTGCAATGAAATGTTAAGTGTATCTGTAGATGGCCTTTCATTTCCAACTCATCATTTCATTGAAATTCATATTCTTTTAGACATTTTCTCTCATATCGAAGGCTAAATATAATTTTTTAGAAAAAGGTTAATTTTAGATCTTCCACTGTATAGACTCAGACTGAAAATGTTCTTTCACATTGTCCCAAGTGAATTATCCCATGTTTTCAGGTCTGTGTTCTGAGGCTGTCATGCCTCTGTCAAAGCCTTGTTTAAGCCACTCTCTGTTGAAAGGGTTCATGAGATAGCTGTGAATGTTAAGATCATGTGGGTCAGTGTTATTTCTTTGATCAGAGATTTTTGCCCAACCAAGAGGACCAAATTTGACATCTATTCAAAGTAATGGATCAGTTGGTGGCAATATATACTCTTCTTTCTGGGTTATGTGCTTATGTTATCTGTCACTGCTAATCTCTCTTCCTAGTCTAAAAAGAGTAGACTTCTTGGCATCCCTCTTGATCCTTCCCCCCCCCTGCCTACAATAGTCTCTGTTAGTATTCAGATAAGACTTTCCAGATTTGTGTTTTTTGTTTTGTTTTGTTTAGTTTAGAGTTGGACCCTCATTTTAGCTCCTTGATTTGAATTCTCTAATTCTGGTGAGATAGGATTCTCCCGTATTAAATCAAGATGTCTCCAGGGTAACAGAGCAGAGAAGTGGTAAGATATGCTAAATTAGTCTGTGAGCCATTTCAAATATTATGTGGAAAGCAAGCAACCAGGAAAAATCAAAGGCACCATAGAATTTCAAAGGAGGGTACTCCTTGAATGAACATATATTGAAAAAATAAAATGCATGTAGAACAGAACCAGGTGTATTATCTTTTGTGAAACAAACAAACAAACAAAAAGGTGGGGGGAAATATATTCATATTTGATTATATTTGCATGAAGAAACACTGGAAGAATAAACCCAAAACAATAAATATTTTTATCCATTAAGTAAAAGAGCTGGAGTTGGGCAAGGGAAGGAGTGGAATTTATTTGTGTATACCGTTTTATTTAGTTTTGACTTTTGAATCATGAAATACAAAATTAATTTGAAATAAAAAGCACTTGGAAGATGGGGATCCTCAGTCTAGATCAGGATCTATAAAGTTATCTTTAGGCCTTTCCAGGGGATCCTCAGGCCAATTGCTTCCACCAGCCCCATGTATCTCCAACCAACTCCCCAATCTTGCTCGAGTACTCAATTTTCTGCAGCTTCTATTTGTTTGTATATGATGCAGGTATCAGAAAACCCAATCCAAACTAATCTAAGCAAAAAAATAAAAATAAACTATTGAGTGAGCTAAGCCAAAAAGCCCAGGCATAGCTTTTCAGGCACAGCTTAATTCGGGCATTAAATTACAGAATACTGGGATCCAGTCATCAGCTCTACTTCTTGAGTTAGGTAGTTCTGTAGTTGCCGGGGTCTCTGGCACCTATGGAAAATCAACACCACGACAACCAGTTACATAAGAAAGACCACCTTTTCCTCTATGAGCTCCAGTAAAAGTCCCAGACTTGAGTCGAATGAGTTTTGATTGGTCTCTTTTGAATCATATGCTCAGCTCCCAGCCCACTGCTGTAACCAAAGGGTTAACACGCTACCATTAGCTTAGCCGAGGTCACAAGCAAGAGTGAAGTCTGCTTCCTGTGAAGTGTGTTGGTGGAAAGGAAAGAAATAATCCCCCAATGTGAAACTGGGGTATATTGTCAGGAAGGGATGTTAGATGCTGGATGGTAAAAACACTAAATGTCTACCACCCCACCCTCTCAGAAAGACTGTCTTATCCTTTAGGGACTTTACGCAGAGTGCTTACTCCAACCAGACCTCTCAATTTTTGTGTGTGGGGGGGTGGACAACCCAAAGTAGCTTTTTCAAAGAGATTTGAGACTCCTGAACTAAAATGAGTTTCTCCCCCTAAACCAGTCTATTCAGAGAATACTTTTGAAAGCAGGTCAGAAAAATCGCCATTTTAATCAAGAAAGAGCAGAAGTTAAATAAAAATCACTTAAATCCCAAAGACTGAAATTTATGAAAAAGTTAATGATGAGCAGTTTAGTAGAACTGTCTTTCTTGAGAGAGACAAGACAATAAACTATTTTTGTGTTATTCTTTTGTTATAAAAGCTGGATAATTATTTGTGCTTTTAAACCCTCTTTGTATTTTTGAATGACAACCAGAACCAGGCTTTAAATAAATAAATACTCCACAAGGAGAAGACTGAAAGGAGGCATTCTTTCCAGGGGAGGTTCTACCCTGTTATTCCATGGCTGGTCTCAATTAGCTTTCTGCCGCCGCCACGCATTAGTGGAAATGGCAATGGGCGTAAAGAACATGCCCATAGGTCTGTGGAAGATTTCCATTTTCTCTTCATTTCTGGCACCACTGTAACACTCCAGTCCAGCACACAGAATCAGTTCGAGTGCATGAATAAAACTCTACTATATATAGTATGAGTGAATTCCAGGATGCAAACTATATATAGTTGAGCTAAATAACAAGTTCGGTCTCATGTTACTCAGCTTGGCAATATTTAAAACATGAAACAGTTCTTTCCAGTCATTCCGTGTTGAATGCTGGTCCTTACTGGTGCCTCCTTTGTGAGCCCTTACTTTCAGCTAGGCTGTTTTTACGTCAGTTTCTGGACTTCTGTCAAGTAGTCGCTGTTCCTGTCTGACTGCCGTGGACAGAAATGGTGTTAGCATTTCTGGGCAGGAAGAGCTCATGTGGTTGGGGGATTGCCTGGAATCTTTTTGGAGGTTACTGGGAGGGTGCTGATGGAGACTACAGATGGAGGGCTGAAGGACTCACCCAAAGCTATCATTTTGTGCTGCCATGACCCATACACATCTTTTGGGTTTTTATTTTGTGGAAACTGCTCATTCTGGGAGGCGCTTACCCAGCCAATTAAGTAAAGCTCATCTAAAAGAAAATTCCTATTTTTTTTTTCTGAACTGCCAATTTCCATCAGCAGGGCATTGAGGGATCCTATGACCATTTATTTGGACGTTCGGGATGCCAACATGAACAAGATGGTTCTTCTCAAGTGGTTCACGGTCTACACTGAGTGGGGGTAAAGGGACACACAAAAACAAAAATAAGATAAATGCAATAACTGATACTTTCATGGTGCTTTGTAAAAGTTACATTGTGGCCACGAGGGAAGGTTCCATTTACCTCAGATCACACTCCCTATTTGAATCTCCTCTCTCTAGTCTAGAGCAGCTCATACTTCATTTGTCTCCCACATTCAACTCATTTAACAAATATTTATTGAGTATTGACTCGATGCTTATTGCTGGGGCTGCAGCTGTGTTCGACTTTTATTCCAGTTTGGGAATAAGGTAATAAAAAAATAAGATATTATATAGTGATAGAACAGGCTAAGAGATAGATAGGAGCGGGGGGGTGGAGCTTAAGAGGGGAAAGTTTGCAACCATAGGTACAGCGATCAGGAAGGGCCCAGTAGGGAGGTATCATTTAGCTGACACATGATTGGTAAGAGGTAATCAGCACATAGGGAGATCTGAGGAAAAGCCTTGCTCTCAGGTAAAACTGGAAGGGCAAAGACTATAAGCAAGAAAAAGTTTGGAGTGTTTCAGAAATGGGAAGGAGGCTGCTGTGACTAGAGCCTAGAGTGATGGGGGGGCAGTGATGGGAGTTGAGGTCAGAGAAATCAGTAGCGGCCAGATTGTAAGGTCTGGGAGATCTTGGTGGGGTATTTGAATTTTATCTTCAGTGCAATTTGAAGAAGGGGATATACTTTTTTGGTTATCAGGTATATGCGTGTCTCATCCAGGGCACTCTCTTCAGCGTGTTAAGGAAACAGAATTAGTAATTACATTATTGGCTACTTGGTGAGCACAGAATTAAAGCAAAGGTAAGCAAAAGATTTTGAGAGATATTTTACATAGGCTACCGGTGGCTCCGTATCATTGGGGATTTCCCCTTTTGAATGCCTCGATGCTTGTAAGCACCAGATACTACATTCCCTTGAATAGATTTTCATTCCCCAGGTTTCTTTGTTTTTTAAGGTTGACAGGAGTCCCTGTCCGCGTGTGTGTGTGTGTGTGTGTGTATAAAATCACTGTCACCTTTCCTCACTTTCACAATTTTCAGTATCTTGAGGATCCTCGGTTTATAAATAATATTTAAGTACCTCCAGAATCTAATCCAAAGTCTATTATATAATGGATCCCCATAGGAAATATATAGTTATATACTATCCCATCTATGGTTAGTAAATGATTGTTAGAATCAATACTAGAGAGTGAGACTTCCTGACTTGGACTTTTAGTTTAGGGGTGAGTCTTCCTTTCAGGTTTGTCATCCTGTAATTTCTGACCATAATATGAATAGGCTTTTTAAAGTTTTTAAATAAGATTTGGTTCCAGTATAGTTAATATATAGTGCTATATTAGTTTCACGGGTACAATATAGTGATTCAACAATTCTATGCATTACTCAGTGTTCATCATGATAAGTGTGCTCTTAATCCCCTTCACCTACTTCACCCAACTCCTGGTCCACCTCTCCTCTGGAAAAACCTTTTATTTGGTTTGTCTTTTTGCTTTGTTTATTTTATTTTTTAAATTCCACATGCAAATGAAATCATGTTATTTGTCTTTCTCTGACTGACTTATTTCACTTAACATGATATCCTCTAGGTCCAACTATGTTGTTCCCAATGGCAAGATCTCATTTTTTTGTGGCTGAGTAATATTCCATTGTATATGTATAACACTTTTTCCTCTTCCTCCTCCTCCTCCTCCTCCTCCTTCCTCTTCCTCTTCTTCTTCTTTTTGTATATCACATCTTCTTTATCCATTCATCTATCCATGGACAGTTGGGTTGCTTCCATATCTTGACCATTGTAAATAGTGCTGCAATAGAGGGGTGCGTATATCTTTTCAAATTAGTGTTTTCATTTTCTTTTTTTTTTTTAAGATTTTATTTATTTATTTCACAGAGGGAGAGAGATCACAAGGAGGCAGAGAGGCAGGCAGAGAGACAGGGAGAGGGGGAAGCAGGCTCCCCGCTGAGCAGGGAGCCCGATGCGGGCCTCGATCCCAGGACCCTGAGATCATGACCTGAGCCGAAAGCAGAGGCTTTAACCCACTGAGCCACCCAGGCGCCCAGTGTTTTCATTTTCTTTGGGTAAATACCCAGTAGTAGAACTACTAGATCATATGGTAGTTCTATTTTTAATTTTGGGGGGGAACTTCCATACTGTTTTCTGCAGTGACTGCACCACTTTGCATTCCCACCAATAGTGCACGAGGGTTCCTTTTTCTCCACATCCTCACCAACACTTGTAGTCAATATTGATATGTTTTGATGTAGAATAGACTCTTTACCCAAAGGATCTGTCCACCTAGCAACTTTAAAACCCATATAAAATAAGTAGAGTAGTGATTTTTCTTATGGGAACTAATCTGCTCATTCATTCGAGTACATGGAGCCCCCAGCAATGCAGTGGGCACAAGGGATGGAACAGACGCATGATGTACTCCTAGCCTCTGGGGCTGATAAGCCTTTTATATGTGTCTCTGGTCCTTAAAATGAACAAACTGTCCATTTACAAACTGTATACTTATAACTGCCCAGCTTTACATGATGTGTTCTCCAGGTACCTTACAAAAATGCCTTTAATTAACTTCCCAAGACTAACAGTCACTGCAGCTCTTACTTTTTCCTCTCTCCTCTCTCTTTCTCCTTCCTACCTCCAGAGCCCTAGCTGCTGTTGCCATGACAACCAGAATGAAAAGCCTTGGAACTTTATCTTTTACTATGGGTGCATGCCTCCCCATAAGTACATTATTGTACATCAGCCAACCTGGACTCCAGAGACTCTTCTTTAAGTATACCATTAAGTCATGTTGAAATTGGAACTCTAGAGGCAAGATTATGAGGGCATTAAATCAGGGACCTAGGAATTCTCTAATTTTGTTTTCAACTAGCCATCTCTTTCTTTGATGTCTTCAAAGAAAATATGTACATTAATGACAAAGCAAAGTATAGCATGCTTTTATTAACTGCAGCTTTATGTCCAAACATAACTGTTGGCTTTCCAGTGAGTGCATCCAGGCCTGGTGGAGACGGCTTTTGGCCTAAGCCAGGTTGGTCTGAGCAATGTGCTTGATGAAGAAACAACTCAGATCTGTCCTCTGAGCCCCAGGCTCTGATAGCCATCTGCCTGCTTGACATTTCCCCTTGGATGATTCTTAGACATCTTCACCTTATCAATCTTTCCATCCTTATTCTTCCCCTGGTCTTCCTCCTCTCAATAAACAGGTCCACCATTCAGCCAATGGCCCAAGCCAGAAACATGGGCATCATCCTTGAGTCTTCCCTTTTCCTGGCCTTGCCCCATCCCTGATCTCTATCAAGTCCTGCCAGCTCTATCTCCAATGCAAACTCGATGAGGTCTGCTTCTCTACATCTCCACTCCCACCTCTTTAGAACAAAACAAAGTCATCTTCTGCCTGGGTTGTAATAGCATTCTGACTCTTCTCCCTGATACTACTTGGTTTTTTCCTGAAACTTTCTGTCTCCATAGAACAGCTAGAGTGAGCTTTGAAAAAGATAAATCAGATTGTATCACTTGGTGCTTTGAATTTCTTCATGGTTTCCCATGATTCTTGGAATAAAATCCATATTCTTCACCTTGACCTACAGGGCCCTGCCCTGAGCTCTCTGAGCAACCTGTCAAGCCTTATCTTGTACCACGCTCCACCTGGCCTCTACTCCAGTCACACCTTTCTTCCTTTAACTCCTCATGTGACTTGCAAATATCTGTCTTTGATTGCCTTTGAAGTCAAATAGCTGCCATAGATCCTGGTTTTCCCACCACGCTCCTTTCTCCAACTCTGAGCCTTTACACTTTCAGCTCCTTTTGCCTGGAACACATCTACCGCATCTTTGCCAGCTTTTTCCCAGTGGCTGCTTCCTCAGCCTTGAGGTCTCAGTTAAATTTCACCTTCTCTACAAGCCCCTCCCTGGCCACCCTAACCAAGATTGCCCTCCCCCACCAATGATCCTCTATCAGTGAATCCTCTTTATTTCCTACATAATACTTCCCAGAACATATAACCATTTCGTTTACTTGTTTGTGTAGTTACTAAGTTTGTCTTCCCAAATAGGAATGTCAATTCCTTGAAGGCAGGGACTAGATCTGTTTTATTCACAATGAATGGCATATAGGAAGGGCATAATTAGTTAGATACATGAATGATCCTGCCTGAAATTCTAGCAGCAACTTCTGTAGCCAGGAAAGGAATAAGAAATCTTTTTTCCCCATTCTTCCTTCACTCTTTTAGTCAGGGTCTTGATGGATCATACAAATGAAGAAATTTCTTTTTAAAGATTTTATTTATTTATTTGACACAGAGAGAGAGAGCATGCATGCAAGCAGGGGGAGTGGCAGGGAGAGGGAGAAGCAGGCTCCCTGCTGAGCAGGGAACCGGATTCGGGCCTCAGTCCCAAGACCCTGAGATCATGATCTGAGCAGAAGGCAGCCACTTAACCGACTGAGCCACCAAAGTGCCCCCAGAAGACGAAATTAAGGAATTATGAACTGAGACATTGGGCAGGGTTATGAGAGCCAACACAGAATGTGGAGATACCAAAGACCAGCAAGCGCATTGAGCGATTATACCCTCAAAGTGGAGGGGTGGGGTAGGGGGAGCGAGGGAATGGTGCTCTGGGGGCCCAGTAAGAGCTGGAGCTGTGGAGGAGGGGGTCACCCAGCTAGAGATGTAGTCTGGAGAGACATAGCCCCTGCCAGAGGGGCAGCAGCTAAGCAGGACAGTAATAGAAGAAATACCCAAAGAAATTCCCATCCTCCCTCTCCTCTTACTCTCTCATCAATGATCCATGCCCTTCCTTGGCTGAAGTCAACTGAGAAACAGCCACCAAGGGAACACAGGTGAATGAATCCATTTGTAGCTCAGCCTTTCAAAACACAGAGCAGGTGATAAATGGAGAATAATCAGCAGAGACGTTGACTCCTAGCAACTGGGACTCAGGCTGGTCTTGCTCCTATGACTTAGATGTCAATCGAATTAGGAGCGTATGCTTGGAATTTGCTAAGGAAAAACCATTTGTATTTCCAAACAACCAACTTACTAATAAACTTGGGAACATAATTCACTAGGGTGTTGGAGCCTGCCTTTATAGTGAATGAGTGGGTGAGGTGTTTCTATTATTAATAAGCATGGCACAGCCTGCTCAAAAAAAAAAAAAGGAAAAGAAAACTTATAATCTTATTTGGCCACCTCATAAATCAAATCACGGAGCATTTTGATGATATACATAGTATCCTCACAGAATACATGGGACTGGTATTTGGCAAATTAGATTTCTAGGTCCTGTCAAACCAGTTACTGAGAAAATACAGCTAGATTTTTTTTTTTCTGAGTCAGAAATCCTTAAGGTCTTTGAGTTCCAGTTTGCATCCTGCTCTGAACAATTGCTATGCGAGAATGTCCATTTCTGGCTCATTTTTGGCCTGCAAATAAGGATTGCACCATGTTGATTTTAGGGATATTGGTTATCTTGGAGTTTTTGCAAGGTCTTACGACTGTGCTGGGGGAAAAAATAAGAAGTAAAATGCAAGTCTTCCTAAAAGTGGACAATGCAGCTTTGGGGAAAATGTCATTTCATCTTTGTAACTTGAGCACTGGAAGTTGGGGCTCGGTTGCATAGCTGGGGGAATCAGAATGTCAATATACAATTCCTCTTTAAGAATCTTTATTTTAGAATATGACTCGAATGCTCAGACAGCTATATTGAGTATCTCAATAGGAGCGGAGGGGCCTTAGGACAAAGAGGCAGCTGCCCAATATATTGTATCTTTGTTAATTAAATGCCAGATCTGTGAATGGAGCTCCTTAGCAGCAAACAGCAGCCTCATTTCCTATTCATTTCTCTCTTTGCTTAAAAGGTCCTAAATATTTGAAACAAGAACTACCAATATTTAATAAGAATGTCCCCCACCTTGTCTACTCTCTGCACTGTGTAGCAAGAGAACATGCAATATATTTATTGTGTTTATTGATTTATTTACACTTACAAAATAATAGAATGTCAGTTTAAGAGAGGCTTGATTATATCTTTCCACAGTGTAGAAAAGAGGCAAATTATTCTAGGCTTTTAAATGTTTGAAACACAGAAGCTTGTAAAGAAAATTCAAATCTGCCTGTGATTTCCCTCTGTTCTGAGATTCCAGACGGAAAATCCTCTCCAAAAAAAACCAGAACAAAACAAAACAAAACAAAACCAATATACTACCTGGCATAGATCCTGTGGGAGGCAAAGCAGGGTGGATGGCAAGGAGAAACATAAACTCAGGAGAAAAATACTTGGAGAGCCACTCTTTAACAATAAATATCTTAATTAAATCACGCAGGACCTTATTCCATAATACTATGCACCAGGTGTTTCTGCCTCCATTTTGATGCTCAGCATCGTTCCCCTTTCAGAAATGACACATAGCATTGGCGTGTATTCAGCTGAAACCCACATCAACATAATGTGCAATGCTATTCAAATGTAGGTCTTTTTTTCTGTGTATATATTAAAACAGCCTCATTTCTTTCACAGTCTGTGGGCTGACCTTAATGGGTCACCCAGGATAAGGATGAAGTAGAAATAAGGCACTTCCACATTTATTGACACGAAAATACAGTAACTGGAGACATGGAAACTAAGCTTAAGAAAGTAAAAGCATTTACTGCTTTCTTACAGAAACCTCTCAGCTGTGGGAGAAATATGTGTGAGATTTGGGCTTTCATTTATCCAAATATGAGGATTTTGTCTGCTAGAGTCAACCGACTAATAGTAGATGGAAAGAATCAGTGTAGATCTTATTTGGCAGGCTTCTCGGTAGAAACCCATATGCTCTCTGACATTGATTAGAATTATTTTTCCATTATTCCCAGGTTAAGTTCTTAGCAGAAATGTGAGCCAACTCTCTCCCTAGGAAGGCTCCTGCTGTGAAACCATCTTTGGCAATGAATCTTTAGCAAAAGATCAGGAACTTGACATTTCTTTTCAAGCATGAGGAGGAAATGTGTGCAATGCTGGAAGCAAATATAGGGATAGAAAGAGCTTCTAAACGGTTGCAGGGAGGAGCACTGAAACAGGAAGAAACATTACATGAAATGTCAGTGGCTTTATTTTTGCAAAACAGCAACTAATGGCTAGGTATGGGATATGTGAACTATATAATGCTGCACTTTAATGTCTTTTTAAAGTAGAAGGGAGTCGATGTGTTTGTTATGTTGCACCAGGTGGATCTTTATGATTTTATATTCAACTGAACTTCAAGGAGATTGTTAGGATGGTGATTGAAACAGAAATTTAGGATAATATTATGGAAAACAGAAAAGGCAATCATTTTGTTCTAATTGACTTAGACCTGCAGAGAGTTAAAAAGAATCTTTTTTCAGAAAGAACATGTACATTCACATTCATGAAATTTTTTTAAAAGATTTTATTTATTTATTTATTTGACAGAGAGAGAGACCAGTGAGAGAGGGAACACAAGCAGGGGGAGTGGGAGAGGGAGAAGCAGGCTTTCTGCTGAGCAGGGAGCCCGATGTGGGGCTCGACCCCTGGACTCTGAAATCATGACCTGAGCTGAAGGCAGATGCTTAACTACTGAGCCACCCAGGCGCCCCCAAATTTGTGAACTTTTTAATCTGAGTTGCAAGGTGGGTCCTTGGTGGAAAGGTTAAATAAGTACTCAGTATGTGTCTGTGGGATGAGACTTTTTCACCCGCACACTGTCCATTACAGTAAGGAAATTGCTTCAAAATTAATTTAAACAGCAACAGATGCGAAAAATGACCTGGTGGTCAAAAATTACCAAATTAAACATAAAAGAGTGTCAGCTTCTCTTCTAAATGATGGCTATTTTTACCTCATGGCTTAGTGCACTGTAATGATTGGCTTCCCCATTAAAATCAAGTGCAGAATATAATTAAGTAAATCCTTCAGGTTGTCTTTTAAAATTCCACTAACTGGAGGACTCACCAGAAGAAGTAATAAGGACTTTAATAAATGCCTTCCACTATAAATTTAGTTCAGATGTGACTTAAAGCCAGCTCAAACCTCATCACAGTCACTTTTAGCCACTGGACCGATAGCTTTTATTTTTTGCTGAGTTAGACTCTTCTAACCTTTTGGATAAAGTTCCTATTGGTATTCCTCTTCCTACCTTTGTGAAAACTTCAGCTAAAATAGATGTGTACATGTTGATACATGAGAATGAGATTAAATGAAAAGTTTTGATTTTAAAAAGGACACCACATATTATTGAAAACTGAAATGTATCATGATAATGGACCTGTGCAGCTACATCAAAATTCATTGCAGGAGGATAAGTTACTCACCCTTGTAATAGGCTTTTTTAGATATGGAAAATGTATATTGTTCTTCATATTTTAACATGTAGATTTACATTCAGTTACAAAATCACAATTCAATTTCTATCTCAAATCATGATTGTCATTAATATATCAATTTTAAAAATCACATCTCTAGAAACAATTATAATTATTTGTCCTTGGGGGTCTATTTTTACCTTCTTGATTTGGCATAACCAATACTTCTTTTCTCACTGCAGGTGAAGTTGTTCATCATACTTGAAAAAGAGCTAATAACAATTATCTCCACTGCTAGGCAAATGAACATATCTGGCAGAATGGAAGAAAGCTAAAGAATTCTTTTTTTATTTTTTTATTTTTATTCTTTGCCCAAGGGGTACAGGTCTGTGAATCATCAGGCTTACATCTTTCACAGCATTCACCAAAGCACAAACCCTCCCCAATGTCCATAACCCATCCACCCTATCCCTACCCTCCCACCCCCCAGTAATTCTCATTCATAGTCTGCCTTATCTCTTCCATTAACCTAACAGCTAACACTTATCAAATGTGCAAGGCTCTCTGCTAAACATTTTACATTAATTCTTTCATTTAATGCTCATAAAAATCTTAAATATATTTAAGCCCCCCAAAAACCCAATGAGGGAGGTAATAATATCCTCATTTATACCAAGAAAACTGAAGCTTAGGAAGACTGGGTGGCTTGCCCAAAGTCTTTCAGGGAGGAAGCCATCTCTTGTAACCCTCTGTGTCCGTTGTGTCTTCCAGGAAGCAAACACTGAGATGGAGTTAAGAGTCTAAGGAGTTGATTTTGGTGAAATGCCTGTAATAGAAAAAAGGGGATGGGAGAAAAAAAGGATGGGAGGGGAAAGCCTCTGGACTCTGATGTGGATCTGCCACTTGTGAAAGAAAAGTGGGGAGGAAACAGGATCGAACAAGGAGACACTTGGAACACAAGTTTTGGCCAACTCACTTGGAAGTGCTGGTGCAAAGGTTGACAATTAGGGGAGATCTGTGTTGGGCATAAATAGTCAGGCTCTAGGACTTCCACCATGTTCAGTTATTGTCTAGGGGCTATTCAGGAAGAGCATGGCCTCAGCTCAAAAACTGAGGTAGAGTCTGAAGATGGTGCTGCTGGAGATCATCAGCAAATTGCTCTCCTTGTAGCTAGGTGGGAGTTCTTTCTTGAAGGAAGATTCAAGTAATTCATCTTCCTGAGTGTCATAGTCCACACTTCCACCATCCAGATCCACTATTTCATTCACATTTGGGGATCAGCCCAGAGTCCAGTGGATCTTCCTTCTTGCAGAGAAATTTAGAAAAGGGAGCTTAGTCAGATGAACTACAGTCCTTGTCACTGCAGTTGGTCTTGGGGCCACAAGTGGTACTCATCCTCTCCCTTCTCCACTGTCCCTTCTAAATTTACTTTGCCCTTAGCTATCATCTCTACTGGTCTCAGTGACTTACCAGGTGGTAGAACACAGCCTTCATTTCTGAGGGTCCTGAGCCATTAGTGACCATACCTTTCTTGGCTTTGGTTGCTGCACTTGTCCATCTACATTCTTAGTTGGACAGGGAGATACCATAAAGCACCCAAGTGGAATACCCGGGTTCCATACATACTCCTCCTTGTTCCCATTTTGTAACTACACTCGATTACTTTTGCCAAGATGGTGAGTCTTCTTGCTTGCACATCTATGGACATAGGAATTAAAAGTGCCCAGGCAGTAGCTGTAGTCTTGTAGTTCAAGTGGAGCTCTTGCTGGTTTCTCAATCCTGAATTTAAATTAGGGTAACTGCTCTCAGCCTCCTGTTCTCCACCCTTGCTTTCTTTGGATGCTGTATGTTAAGCAATAGCCACATTGGCTGCCTATCTGTTTTGGCCCTTGGTATGCCATATTCTATGAGCCATCTCCACAACTCTGTTCGAGTCAAGCCTCCTTGGATGCCATTTCACTTTGCTGGTCATTACAATAATTGTAAGATTCCTACTGACCCCCAGCCTCAGCTCATGGTAGTTAAGTGCTGCCCCCTGGTCTCTATTGCTTCAGGGCCCCATCAGGCCCATTTCTTTCAGTGAGCTAAGCCCTGTCACAGTCTCTCCTACTGGCAGCCCTAGCCACCACTGAAATTCTTACTGATGCTGGTGCTTCTCTCACTAGTATATTCCTGATAGCTCTCTGACAAATGAAGCACACTCTGGATGTATGTAATAGATATATATGTAATATAATTCTTTGGTCGGTCACCTGGCCTCACATAAAATATCTATTCCAACATGTCTACTTCTCTCACAGAGAGAGTGGCAGGCAGAGGGAGAGGTAGAAGCAGGAGCAAGGAGCTGGATGTGGGACTCACGTCATGATCTCAGGGTCATGAGATTGAGCCCTATGTCAGGCTTTGTGCTGGGACTGCAGCCTGCTTAAGATTCTCTCCCTCTGCCCCTCTCTCCTCCCTCTCTAGTAAAAAAAAAATTTTTTTTTCATTTGAGTATAGTTGACATACAATGTTATATTCATCTCAGGTGTGCGACATAGTGATTCAACAACTTTATACATTGTTCACAATGGTCAACTTACAGAAGCATCCCAAGTGACCATGGATAGATGAACGGATAGAGATGTGAGAGATATATAAACACACATATATATGTACATATATATATATATATGTGAATTCATATATATGAATGTTATTCAGTCATAAAAAATGAAATAAATCTTGAGCACCTGGGTGGCTCAGTGGGTTAAGCCTCTGCCTTCAGCTCAGGTCATGATCTCAGGGTCCTGGGATCGAGCCCCACATCGGGCTCTCTGCTCAGCAGGGAGCCTGCTTACCCCTCTCTCTCTGCCTGCCTCTCTGTCTACTTGTGATCTCTCTCTCTCCATCAAATAAATAAATAAAATCTTAAAAAAATAATTTAAAAAAATGAAATCTTGCCATTCGTAATGACATGGATGGAGCTAGAGAAAATAATTCTAAGTCAGTCAGAGAAAGACAAATGCCATATGATTTCACTTGTATGTGGAACTTAAGAAACAAAACAAATGAGCAGAAGAAAAAAGAGACAGAGAGACAAACCAAGAAACAGACTGTTATCTCTAGAGAACAAATGACGGTTATGAGAGGCGAGGTAGGTGGGGGATGGATGAACAAGGTGATGGGGATTAAGCAGTATACTTGTCATGATGAGCCCTGGGTGATGTATGGAATTGTTGAATCTTTATATTGTACACCCGAAACTAATATGACAGTGTATGTTAAATATACAGGAAATAAAAAAAAAAACAACAAACCTCTATACATTATGCTGTGCTCACCACAAGTGTAGCTACCATCTGTCATCATGCAACAGTATTAAAATACTAGTGACTATATTCCCTGTGCCGTACCTTCTATTCCTGTGACTTATTCATCCTGTAACTCAAGCATGTATTTTCCACTCCCCTTCATTTTGACCATTCCCCCACCTCCCTCCCCTCTGGCAACCATCAGTTTGTTCTCTGTATTTATAGGTCTGATGCTGCTTTTTGTTTGGTTATTTACTCCTTTCATTTTTTAGGTTCCACATATAAATGAAATCATATTATATTTGTCTTTTTCAGTCCAACTTATTTCACTTAGCATAATACCCTCTAGGTCTAGGATGGGTAGACTTTGGTGAGACCACTTTCCCTAGACCTACACCTTCCCCTAGATCACCCTGATCTGAATCTTAAAGGAGACACCAGAGTTCAGTGGAGTGGATACCTAGCTTGGGAAAACTGCAGATTTGTTGGGATCAAAGTGTTAGCCTCAGAAGGTTAACCAGGAAGCTCCTCGAGGATCTTGAAGGCTTAAAGTAGGTAAAGATTATATTTTAAAGGAGATAGGTCTTTAGAGGTGGAAAAATGTGCTGAGTGAGGAGGCTTAAAAGGGAATGGGATAACTAGTTGGAGTGGAGAATTATTCTGGATGATCACTTAAGCATCCTGGGCATGCAGCCAAATCTCTTGGGTTAATATTTCTTCTCCTTTTTTCCCCCAGGATTAGGCAACAGCATAGCCTTCTGTCATTTTGCTTTCCTTGTCTATTGAATCATCAACAGGTGATAACCTGCTGTCTCTTTGGACCCAGAATATTTGGCTATCCTCTTACCCTTAGTGATACAAAAACCAATGACATTTTGGTATTGGTGTATTAATACTGGACATCTTGGGGTGGAGGGATGCCACGATGGCAAATGAAGTTCTGATCCTTTGGAAATTGGAGCTCGTGTCCAGGTACTAAACATTACAAGATGCTAAGAACTTGAAAGACATATATTTAGAGAAAACCTCCAAGGACAGACTTCCAAATAGGGACAAAGTTTGTATTAGTATGCCACTCTTCGAGCTCTTTTGATGATATTATCTTTTGCCATAAAATGTGGGTTATCACAGTGATAGGGGAAGAGAGGCTGAATCAGAATGGATTTTGAAGCATACCCTTCAGGAAAATGGCTCAAAGCATCACACTGCAGATTCCCTCTTTATACTTGAACTTCACGGGGGCAGTAACAGCTCCCAAGTTAGTAAATCTAACTGGTCTTTGTTCTTATTACCTCTTTTATTTAGCACTTCCTTAATATTAGACATCATGTTAAGAGTTACATATATTATTCCATTTACTTCTCATGGAAATACCTATGAGATAGGCACTATTAACATTCTCACTTCATTCAGAGAAAATTGAAACATAATGTCAGCAGCAGTAAGACCTTGGTGGTGTGTAGCATCTGGATAGTGGGAAATAAGTGACTAGTGGAGGGACTCAGAAGAACAAACACCATTAAGAGCAACTTAACAAAGGCTAAAGCATAGTTATCAGGGAGTAAGAGGATGCAGAACTCAGAAAAGTGCTTTCCTAATGTTTTTTAGGACTCTTGTAAGAAATAGATTAGATTAGACTTTTAAAATTCGATTTTTCATTTATTTATATTTGACTCCCTTCCAAGGGCACTATATTGGGACTGGGAATATAATCATGTACAAACGCAGTTCACAGACTATTGAAAGATCATTCAAACAATGGTAATATGAGAAGTGCTATAATATAGAGCATTGTTCCCAAAACTTTTCTGAAAATGAGAATTTTGTGGGTGGCTTAATAAATATACAGATTACCAGGCTTCTTCCATGGAAATTCTGAGGTCCTGGAATATGCTTTTTAACAAACACCATAGCTGAGTCTTATATACAGGAAAGTTTGTGTGTATGCAAGAATGCTTTTATTGATCAGATGTGGAGTGTCTACCCAGGCTGGAGAGTTAAGGATGGCTTCACAGAGGATGGGAGAGCTAAACAAGAGGTGTAGGGAAAGGAGCCATTCCATTCTCCAGCAATGGGACCCTCATTTCCAAAGCATGTAAGTGTGAGCCAACACTGCCCTATTTAGGATAGCGATCAGACACCACTGGGGCACGAAAGCTGCAAAAGGAAATAGCGAAGGCTAAGGCTAGAGAGAAAGTTGATGTCAGATTATGAAGATTCTGGAATGCCATGTGAAGAAATTTAGATTTTAGGAGATTTTAAATGCTTTTAAAAATGTGTATTTGGGGATACTTGAGTGACTCAGTCAGTTAGGCGTCCAACTCTTGATTTTGGCTCAGGTCATGAAGTCAGGTTCATGAGACTGAGCCCCACACCCGGTTCCATGGGGAGTCTGCTTCTCTCCATCCTCTCCACCCCTCCCCCTGTTCACATGTGCATACCCTTTCTCCCTCTTTATCCTTCTAAAAAAAAAAAATAAATCTTTAGGGGGGAAATGTGTATTTAATCACCAAGTATAAGGAACTTTCTATGTATATTTTTAAAGATTTTATGTATATATGTATGTACGTATGTATGTATTTATATGGGGGAAGAGATGGAGGGAAAGAGAGAGGGAGAGAGAATCTCAAGCAGACTCCCAGCTGAGCCCAGAGCCCCATACAGCTCCACCTCAAGACCCAGAGCTCATGACCTGAGCTAAAATTAAGAGTCCGACATTCAACCAACTGAGCCACCCAGGAGCCCCAATTCTCTCATTTTAAGCAGGAAGCATTTAAAAATATTTTCCACCTCATCTTTAATTTGGTTCAGCTCTACTTTGTAGTCTGGCCCAACGTCCTGTGATTATTGCATCAAGACAATGAAATGTTGCAAAACAACCCTTCTTTTGTAAAACAGTTGTTTCTAGAAAAATAGCCCATGTTTTCCTTTTGTTCTGTCACTTCAAGTTGTCGTTGTTGAAAACTTTCTAATTGCTTTTAATGTTTAAAAATCTATTATTTTAAAATGATTTTATCTAAAAAGTTATTCTACAATTATTACTTTAAGATAAAACCTTGGATTAAAAATTTATTTGGATATTTGTGACAACTAAAACAGAAAATATCAGGCTTTAGAAAAAAAATGGCTTTGGAAAAGCAGTATCTTGCTGAATGTGGACATACGTGTTCTTTATAAGAACAGTTTATATTAGAATTTATTATTATTTATACAAATTTTAATTGAGTGGAGAACTGTATGTCTGTACAGTGACGTTTTGTGAAAAGATTAATTCATTTTAGGAAAAGAAGTAAAATTATTAAACAGAAAAAAAGAACAATTTAGAAAAAAATAGTGTGGGGACGCCTGGGTGGCTCAGTCGGTTAAAGCCTCTGCCTTCGGCTCAGGTCATGACCCCAGGGTCCTGGGATAGAGCCCCGCATCGGGCTCTCTGCTCAGGGGAGAGCCTGCTTTCCCCTCTCTCTCTCTGCCTGCCTCTCTGCCTACTTGTGATCTCTGTCAAAAAAATAAATAAAATCTTTTTAAAAAAATAGTGTAACTCCATTAGCAATTTGGATTCAGGCAATTTATCCAAGGAACCAGTTAGTTGTATGTGTGAAACTGGGGCAGAATGTGAGCAGGCTTCATTTCCTCTTGTTGGGTCATCTTACTTGGAATGATGGGTGCTTGAAGTAAAACAGAAGAATCTCAAACATCATCTGGGTGAGGAATCCTTGACTCTCATTGTGCATTGGAATTACCTGAGAAGCTTTCAAAAAATGCACTTTCTCAGGTCCATCCCTTTGCCCCCAACCCCTCCCACTCTGACTCAACTGGTTCTGGAGAGGGGCCCAGCATCAGTACTTGTGGGCATGTGTGTTAAAATACAAAACACGAAATTCACCATCTTACTCATTTTTAAGTGTACAGTTCAGTAGCATTAAGTACATTCATAATGTCTTGCAGCCATCACCACCATCTACCTCCAGAAATTTTTCATCTTCCCAAACAGAAACTATACCTATTAAAAAATAACTCCCCGGGGTGCCTGGGTGGCTCAGTCATTAAGCGTCTACCTTTGGCTCAGATCATGATATCAGGGTTCTGGGACTGAGTCCTGCATCAGGCTTCTTGCTGGGTGGGAGGCCTGCTTCTCCTTCTCCCTCTGCCTGCTCCCCCTGCTTGTGCTCCCTCTCTTGCTGTGTCTGTCTCTGTCAAATAAATAAATAAATAAAATCTTTAAAAAAAATAGTAACTTCCCATTTCCTCCTCCCCACTCTTAGTAACCACCATCTTACTTTCTGTCTTTATTAATTTGACTATGCTAGGTACCTCATGTAAGTGGAAATCATACAGTATTTGTGGTTTTTTGTGTGACTGGCTTATTTCACTCACCATAATGTCTTCAAGATTCATCCATGGTGTAGCTTGGTCAGTTCACTCCCCTTTAGGCTGCCAGCAACAGAAGTTTTAAAAGCTCCACAAGTGATTTTAATGTCCAAAGCTGAGACCTGCTCGTCTTGTCCAACTCCTTCCTTATTCAGATGAGAAAATTGAGGTTCAGAGAGAAGTAGGGAAATTCACTTACCATCCACTTATTCATTATATATTTTCTGCCCAGCTACCATGTTCCAGGCACTGTCCTGGATACAGTTAGGTTCACACAAGGCTGAGTAAACTTGAACTCAGATCTCCTGATTTGAACACTTTGGACAGCTTCACAGGTTCCCTTGCTATAAGACACACTTTCCCTTATGTTTAAAAAAGTGCAAATTTCAATAGCAGTAAGATATATTATTTTCCACCCTGGGGTTATTTTGGGAACCAGTTTTTAATATGCTTATCTGTAGACTTCTATTTGGAATCACTTTATTTTCTCTAATTATACTCAAAGTTAAATATAGTAATCATTAGTGAAGCCAAACTATTAATTTAGTTGGGAACAGCTCACTTACAGTATCTTTAAGTTTATCCTCTATGCCAAGAACTACCTGGTAAATAAAAACATAGCAGAAAATCCTTAAAATACTAACTTCTCTAAAAGATGGGTGGGAAACTTCTAGCTTTCAATTTAATTTCATCTGGCCATGGGACATATCCAAAGAATTTATGCTTAAGGCCATGAAATTATAATCTTATTTTAAAGCATGTAATAGCAATACTCTTAAAATGTATTCTTTGTGTAATAAAAATCAGTCAATAATGTCCAAAAAACAATTTTAAAAAGCACACTAAAGGAACATTTCATATTTCTTTAATGATAAAATCATGAATTTATTTTACTTATATAAATTTTATAGTGATAAAATATACATGACATAAAATTTGCCATTTTAACCATTTTTAAGTGTATAATTCAGGGGCAACATGTACATCATAGTGTACTGTAACCAGAACCACTACTTATTTTCAGAACTTTTTCATCATCCCAAACCGAGTTCTGTATCCAGTAAATTATAACTCTCCATTCTCCACTCCCCCCTAATCCCTGGTAACCTACTTTATACTTTCTATCTATGAATTTGTCTATTCTAGGTCCCGTCTATAAATGGAATCATACAGTATTTGTCTTTGCGTCTGACTTATTGCACTTAGCATAATTCCCTCAAGGTTCATCCATGTTGCGGCTTGTGTCAGGATTTCCTTCCTCTCTAATATTCCATAATATGTATATACCATATCCACTCATCTGTGGATGGATATTTGGGTTGTCTCTACTTTTTGGCTATTGCAAATAATGCTGCTATGAATGTGGATGTAAGTATGTCTGTTCCAGTCCCTGCTTTTGATTCTTTGCATATACATCCAAATGAAATTGCTGGGTCATATGGTAATTCTATGTTTAATTTTTTGAGGCACTGCCATACTGTTTTCTATAGAAGCTGCACCATCTTACCTTCCTGCCAGCAATATACTAGGTAGGGTTGCTTCTCTGGTACCTTCTCTGATTATAAAATATGTTCTCATTGAAAACCTGCAGTTCATGTAATCCACGTTTCTCCAGGTTTCACCAAGCTGAGAGTACTGATAGGGCCGCACTAACACTAATATCTGAAATTTTCCTGTCTCTCGTTCCCAGGCAAATCTGCCCTCCTCTTCTGCCCTGCCTGAGGTATTCCTGGAAGTCCTCTGAAGTCACCCTATGAGCTCCGGTACAGTCACTGGTGTAATTACTTGGAAAACCACTGGAGGGCAGCAGCTCCCTCTCACCCTTGGCCCCCGCCCTGGAGAGGATGCTGCCATCATGTCCACAGCATTACGAAAACAGAAAACTCTCCGGTGCCGCAAGGCAAGTGTACAGAAACAGGGGGTATTCCTTGTCCATACTTTTGGTCACACTTTGTCACCTGGGGTTCACAGAGTCCTGTGTGGGAATGTGAGCACAAGTCTGAATCCAAGATTAATAACTGATTAAGAAAGTAAAAATAAAAGTTCCTGACAGCCTGTAACTGGCAGCTAAGAACTGGCTGTAGTGTCCCCCACTGAAGATACAGAATGGGTTTTTACAGAGGAACAATGATCAAACAAGGTCACTGAGTGAGTATGGTGGAACAAGACAACAACTTGACCACACACCATAATCCTATCTGAACATGGACAGAGTGAGGACATTAAGGAACCATGAAAATAAGCAAATACTCCCCTGCTGTAGCAATGAGTGACTCCAGCCTTATAAGTACAATTTAGATACCCAATCATGGAATTGTTCTTGCTCCTTGCAAGGAACGCAGTCTGGAACAAATCCTTGCTTTCCCCCAAATCAGCCAGCACAAACCCAAATCCTAACGAGACTCTCCCCACCGGTTGTTAACTTAGACAACCGCAGGTGTTAACGGGTACGTGCTCCCTTGCAGCATCAAGCTTATAAACCTAAGTTGATTTGACAACGGTTGTTTTACCTGTGGCTTTCAGCTGGCAGGCCATGGTGACCACTCTGTTTTGCATTGCCTTCATCCCCTTCCTTTTATAAATATTCTCATGAAAATCAATGCCTGCAGAACGACTGGGTTTTAGGTGAAAAAAATTTTTTCTGTATTTTCTGAAAATTTTGCAATGAACATGGAAAATGTTTCTAACAAAGGAAAGAATTATACCTTTAAAATAATAGAACTCATTTGGCCACCACTCCATTTGTAGGAAAATTTTGAAAACCCCTATAATTTTCTCCTTGGCTTATGCATCAAAATGAAGTATTGTGCCCTTTCTCTTTGTGTCAGTTTTCTCTCTCTTCCCTTTTCTTCACTTTTTACTCTCTAAATGTTTTTCTTGGTTCATGCACATATTTTCACTTCTTTTATTCCATTCTTCCCTCTGTAAGTTATTATGTGAGGGTCTGTGTGTTCTCAGATGGATAGCAGCTTCTCAGAGAGGGCACCATTTCCTCCTGCCTTACTTGGGAAAAGTCACTACTTGATTATGGCTTCCTTCCGTCTGACTATGAATGGGACTTCAAAATGCTGCTCTACATAGCACTCCAGGTAGCTACAACAGGGGCTGACCTTCTAGATGAAAATGGTTTGTCATCTCCTGACATAGATAACAATCTTGAAAACTAAATACATCCCCCTTTCATAATTTATGATCACTTCACCTAGGCTGGGACAATAATCTTGTACAGTCCTTAAAGAAAATGATATTGGAAGGCTGATAATTAAACTACTTAGATTAGGGATGCCTGGCTGGCACAGTTGGTTAAATGTCAGACTCTTGGTTTGGCTCAGGTTGTGATCTCAGTCCATGTTGGGCTCTGCGCTGAGCACAGTCTGACACTCTCTCTCCTTCTCCCTCTGCCCCTCCCCCTCAAATAAGTAAATAAATCTTTAAAAAAACCCAAACTACTTAGATTAGAAGAACAAATGTGTTCATTTTTCTGGTTCTCTAAATTACTCATTATAATTAGAAGCATGTAAGAAATGCTGCTAATTATGAATAGGTCTATCTTATCCACTAATAATGAAACTTTTATATAATGATAAGCTGTTTTCCTTTATAAAATCTTTTAATTCCTAAATTTTTAGCGAGTAAATTTTACTTATTGAGTACCCCCCAGTTACTTTCAACCAATGAGATTCTTAGAGCTCCTACAACTACATTTACTATTTCAGAGTCATGCATATCCTTTTTTATGTTTCCCTAAATAAATCGAAGCTGAGGCTTTGTAACTTATTAAAGTTTCAGTTCTGGAAAACATTTCCCAGACTAGCTCAAAGGAATGCATAAGAACCATTTTAGTTTTTAGCACAGAGCCCCATATAATATGACCGCTAGAGACAGTTCCATTTTTCATATCCTCCTGTTCTTATTGGCATTAGATTTTTGGTGTTTTTTTGGGGGGGGTGGTATCGCTGAAAAGCTCACCACTTCTCTCAGTGTTGGGGCCCAGATGAAAATCTTTTCAAGATCAGAGAAAGAAAATTATAAATACAAACCACTGACACAAATGGAAAAGTATTAATAAGATCAATGTTTCCTCTGTATTGTTGCATTCCTGAGGCATATCTTTACTCTGATCAAAAAGCCTAAAAATTGGGGCGCCTGGGTGGCTCAGTGGGTTAAAGTCTCTGCCTTCGGCTCAGGTCATGATCTCAGGGTCCTGGGATAGAGCCCCACATAGGGCTCTCTGCTCGGCAGGGAGCCTGCTTCCCCCTCTCTCTCTGCCTGCCTCTCTGCCTGCTTGTGATCTCTCTCTCTCTCTGTGTCAAATAAATAAATAAACATCTTTAAAAAAATAAAAAGCCTAAAAGTTTTTGAGAAGTACAGAAAAAGAAACAAATAAACTAGTTTTGCCTTTTTTATTTCATTGATAACTAATATATACATATTTAACTTTGTATATAACCAAAGTAAACGTCATAAGCTTTCTATGTGTCATGCCCTCTTTTCAGAGTTTCATGTGTATTAACTTGCTAATTCTGTAGATAACCCTAAGAGATTAATACTATTCTTGTCCGTATTTTTAAAATGTAAAAACTGAACCACAGACAGATTAATGAATTACCAATGTTGCCCTGCTAAATACGTGGTAAAGCTAATAGGAAACTCCAGAAATCTGTCTCTCGTAGCAATAATCTCTTCTCCACTGGATACACTCTCCTCAGATAGCAAGTAGCCCCAACCTAGGCCAACCTAGGCCAATTGTGTACTTCTTCCTGTAATTCCTGTCTTTTCCATTTGTTGCATTTTGTTTTGTTTTGTTTGAGAAATAGAGTGTGTGCGCTCACGCGCTAGTGTGCAATGTAGGGAAGGGACAGAGGGAGAAGGACAGAGAGAGAATCTTAAGCAGGTTCCACACCCAGCTCAGAATCCCACAACCCTGAGATCACGACTGGAGCTGAAATCGGGAGTCAGACGCTTAACTAACTGAGCCACCAAGGCGCCCCCTGTAATTCCTGTCCTAAGCCATGGGAAAGGGCTGCAAATATTTGGAGTCTGTGTATCCCTGTTGAGAGGGTATCCTGACCATGCCACCTGTGCCACAGGCTTTTTCTGCAGTTCTTGCCTGTGACCTTCTAGATCTGCCTTGTTTCCAGTTGAATCCAAGCCTGCTTCTCCAGCCTTCCTATGGGTTCTGTAAGCTCGTTACACTCACTTCCAATAAACTCTCTTCTGCTTGAGCTGCCAGAATTAGTTTTTTTCTTGAACCAAAGAATGCCAATAGATACCATTGGAAGTTAGGGAAGATGTCTATCATTTCTTTAAATTCTCTCCACTGTGCTAGTGCTATACACAAGGGAGGTAGCTAGCTCTGGAGCTCAGCGGCTTGAATTTGATCCCAGCTCCACTGATTGCTAGTTTCCTATCTAAAAAATGGCGATAACAATAGTACCTACCACAAAGGGTTGTTGTGAAGATTAAATGAGAGAAATATAAAGTGCTTTGAAGGTTATCTGCCATAGAGTAAGCACCCAGTGAATGTTACCTTGTTTTATTATCAGCATCCTGATTTCTACTCTGATAAAATTATTCCAATTATATATGCAATATACAGTAATAATTTTAATTTACCATTAAAATTTAATTCTCCACGGGCGCCTGGGTGGCTCAGAGGGTTAAAGCCTCTGCCTTCGGCTCAGGTCATGATCTCAGGGTCCTGGGATCGAGGTCCACATCGGGCTCTTTGCTCAGCAGGGAGCCTGCTTCCTCCTCTCTCTCTGCCTTCCTCTCTGCCTACTTGTGATCTGATCTCTCTCTCTCTCTGTCAAATAAATAAATAAAATCTTTAAAAAAAAAATTTAATTCTCCACATACTTAAGTAAGGTGTTTTAAAATTTAATTTAAATATATCCAGAGAGAAAATTTCTGAATAAATCTATACGTATGAAAAGATGCACTTTGGGTTCTGCAACAGCCTCTCATTTTAATACACATTCTATCTAGTGAAATAGCTCTTATTTTAACCACTTTCTGAGAGACAATGCTGTGAATATATTAATTTTTCATATAAGTAGGTGAGTGTAATGAAACATTGTAATAACTCTTCATTCATGCTAAAAAGATAATCTTGAAATCTATATAGATAAAACCAATTCATTTTATTTTATGTAATTAATGAAGTTTAAAAATATGAGTTCCGAGTAGAATTTACAGGATTTTTTTTTTCTCTGAGAAAAAGGTTGAATTCACCCTGGACTTTTTTGGTATACTTACAGTAGATGAGTGATTGTCAGATTTGTGAATTAGCTAAGTGAGAAACACACATTAAATTATTTTTTCCTATTGACCTGAATTATCTTAATTGGCTCCACTGAACTCATTAGATAAACATTCACCCCCAAATTGTCTTTTCTGTTTAGAAGATCAAAGCATGCATGGAGAATGGTTTTTGTTTAAATATGCAGTTCCATCTAAAATAAAGGCGGGTATCTGTTAAATATCATACCATCAAAGTTAAGCTATCACTGCATGTCATTGCTTTTAAAATCTAAATTTCAATTATGAAACTAAAATGAATAGGTGAGAGTTCTCATCATGAAAAACATAGAGCAAAACAAATAAACAGGACAGAGAAGTTTAGAGGTGTATGCAAGAAGCAAAACATCAAAAAATACTATTAAAAACATCCTCAGAGAGATAAGGGAGGATATGCACTCATGAAATAATAGCATCTTTGGAAATTGAAAAATTATAGCAGAAATAAAAACTGTAAGAAATGATTTGGAAGGTGAGGTTGAGGAAAGAAGGTGGGGGGAAACCCAAAAGATGGAAATTGGAGAGAGAGGGAAAAAAAGTATAGAATCACTGCAGAATGTCCAACTTCCATTTTGTTTTTAAAGATTTATTTAATTGGGGTGCCTCAGTGGCTCTGTAGTTAAGTGTCCAACTCTTGGTTTTGGCTCGGATCATGATCTTGTGGTCGTGGGATCAAACCTTTTATTATTTTATTTTAGAGAGAGAGAGAGAGAGAAAATGCAAACATGAGCAGGGGAGGGGCAGAGGAAGAGAAAGACTCTCAAGCAGACTCCACGTTGAGCATAGAGCTCACAGGGGACTCGATCTCACAACCTTGAGATCATAACCTGAGCTGAAACCAAGTGATCAACCAACTGAACCACCCAGGAGGATTTTTATATATTTTGCCCACTGTCTAAAACAAAGCCAGACATGTATTAGGTCCTCAATGAGTATTTTTTAATATAAGGGGTTGGAGAAATAGAAAACAGGGAAAATAGAAAGGAACAAATTATCACAGTACAAGGACATTCTCAGCATAGTAGGAAATCAATTTCCAGAGTGAAAAGATCCACTTACCACAAGAATGGGGAAAGACCCACAACAAGATACTTGATTGTGAAACTTTAGAATGCCAAAGACAAACCATCCAGAGGGGAGGGAAAAACCCATGTAAAGGATCAGGAATCAGAGCAGCTTTGAACTTCCCAAAGCTGGAACTATGTTAGACACCAGATAGAAGTTCTCATCATGTGAATTTTATACTCTTTCAAATGCCTGATGATACAGAGAAACTTACTTCATTGATGCCCAATGACAGACAGCAATCTACTTTAATATCATGCAAGATTAGTCCTTACTTGCAAGCAGGTGCATGAACTAAATTCTTTCAAAACATTGTCATCAAAGATGATCAGAAAAACAAATTCATATTTATAATTGTGTGGTTTGATTTTACTTTCCTGGTGCCAAATTAAAATTAAACCCATTAACTACTCTATCTATTTTATATGCCCTCTTGGCATACAATTGCAACAAGTAGACAGTGGAGGAAGAAATGAAAATTAAATGACACAAAATCGATTCTCAAATGTCCCTCCAATAAACTAGAAACTAATAACGCTTACCTCTGGTCAGTATTCATGTGGCAACCATGGCCAGCAGTCGTGCCGTGAGACTCCATATGGTTGGATTGCTGATTTATTTTTTTGTTGTTTTTTTCTTTTTTAAGAGAGAGAGTGAGCAGTGGGGGAGGGGCAGAGGGAGAGAGAGAATCTCAGACTCCCCTGATAAGCACAGAGCCTGATGCTGGGCTTGATGCCAGGACCCTGCGATCATGACCTGAGCCAAAATCAAGAGTCAGATGCTTAACCAGCTGAGCCATCCAGGTGCCCCAGGATTGTTGATTTTTCAGTGTCTGGAGCCTTTCCATTGTAAGTGACAGAAACTCTACTTAGTCTAATTTAAGCAACAAAGAGAATCTGTAGATTCCCAGGAATGGGAAGTCCAAGGAATAGGGCCTGCTTTGAGCATAACTGGTTCTAGAAGGCAAATCATGTAATTAGATCTCTCCCACATTTCTCTTGGTGTCTCTCCATCTTGCTTCTGGTTTTTTGTTTGTTTGTTTGTTTGTTAGTTTTTCTGTGTGGCTTCATTTTCAGGTAGGCTTTCTTCATACAGGAGCAAAGATAACTCACCAAACAGCCCAGGTTTATGGTATTCTCACAGTGAGCAATTCCTAAGAAAAGAGGACAACTCTTCCTGCCCCAGGATTTACATCAATCTTTGGAAAGAACTTAGATTATGTCACCTGCTCCCTCCTGGACCAAGTGTGTGTCTACGGGAATTAAGTACTCTGATTGGGCAGCCTAGTTCATAAGCCCTTGTAACTGACAAGCCCACCAGAATCCTGTGGAATGCGAAGGCAATAACTTTCAAATGGAAAGGATGGAAGAAGACTCCCCCGCCCCCAAAAGGAACAGACAGCTGCTTGCATGAGATTTCGCCCTAGGAGTCAAAGTTCTTCATGCCATAGGAGACTAAATAAAATTTAATGGTTTTAAGAATACACTTGAGAAAATTGTCCCTTTAAGTGGTAGATGGGTTACCTAGAGTTTAATAAGGACAAAAATTCAACCCACAGCATTATGTACATTACTGGAGGTATGTTTGTCTTTTTAATTTGTAAGTAAATGGTGCTAGGTTTGCAGCTTGAAATTGAAGCCAGATCTTTGTCCATACAGCTTCACACAGAGAGACACATCTTGGAGATGAATATAAGATCTCAACTTATTCTTATCCAAGTGTGTCCCAACATTGTACCTAATATTTGTTGGTCATGATAATCTCACAGCCCTGGGTACTTCAAATCAGATGTGGACTCTACATTTTTAAAAAAACATCTCCCTTGTATATTTTGTTAAAGCTCTGACGAGCTGATCTGGCATGATCTGATCAAAACACACTCAATTAAACTTGCATAGTAAATAATCTTTCCTTGTATCTGTCAGAACCTGCCTGACTTCCCACTTCTAAATCCTCCTTCTCCCCACAGATGTCAACCCCATGAATAAATCTCATCTTTGGAAAGGCACTCCTGCCTATCACCCAGGAAGTTGGCACAAAAAGTTATATTATTAGACCAGCTCTAACCTCATGTTCCAATAACCAGGTGTCTGAATTTTCTCTAAGACCACACTTTCTGGTAATCAGTTCTTGTAACTACACCTATGTCTGCTCCCTATGCCTGCTGAGAACTACACTGTCTCTAGACCTGAAGGCCCTGCCTTGTTCTTATCAGCCTTTGTTCTTATTATATCGGGGACTGAAGGTATGCACTATAATCTCAGCCTGAATACTGGAGATCTACCTGGAGAAGCATTCAACATCTACCATCTAAGACCTTCCAACTTCTTTGTATTGAACCCATGCTTTCTTGCACGGTAGCCTGCTGTCTTTTACTATACCTTCTGGAGATAAACTTTGTCTCAGCAACAGGAGCTCCATCTGTCCCTTTCAGTGTTTTTTTTTTTTTTAAGTGGGCTCCATGTTGGGCTCCATTGAGCCCAATGTGGGGCTTGAACTCACAACTCTGAGATAAAGACCTGAGCTGAAATCAAGAGTCAGTCACTTAACCAACTGAAGCACCCAGGCATCCCTCAACGGCTTTTTACTTCAGTGGGGGAACTTACTTCCAGTTCTTACCCTTCTTCACACCTCTGTGGAGAACAAGATTATTTCCTGTCCTGCTGCATTTTCTCAATATCCTGAGTTTTATTTCATGAGAAAGTTACTCTTTGAGAAGAGTAATTTAATCAAGTGCTGGTAGAGGAAGGTCATGCTGGATTGTAGCAATTTTTATACTTTTTTGTGCTGCTCTTGTAAAAATAATTTATTCTTAACTTTCCTACTGTTCTGAATTTTGTCATTTTTGTCTCTTCAGTATCCTTGGTGTTGGAGAATTAGCCCTTTCTAGTTCATAGGACTTTGAATCACAATACTCTGATAGCCTTGGCCTCACATGTGGGCTGATGACCAGGATCTGGCCAATTAGAGTCCCACCAGAGTAATTGGTTTAGAGGTTAGGACTGACCAAGGGTGACCAACCAGAGACCTTCCCTAGAATTTGACGTATACAAGTTTGGAAAGAAAACTGTGATCTAGGCTTGGTCTACTGGGGTTATTCCCTACCACATGGAGAAAGGATGAAGGCACCAAGAATGAAGATATGAAGCCAAGATATGAAGTGAGAGAATGAAGCCAACCCAAATAGAGATGAGAAGTGAGAGGCCAAAACTTTTGATTTAACATATACATCTGTTCTTCTCCATATGTGAACCAATAAACCACCTTTTTTTGGTTTGTTTTTGTTTAAGCTAGTTTGAGCTGAATTTTGTCTTTGTCATTAAGAGTCTGAACTAACAGAACTCTATTTCAAGGTATTCATATATCTAACCAAAATCCACCTGCTGGAGATCTGGGACTGATCTCTTCTTTATCTTCCCCTTCAAGTTCCAATACACTAGAAAGCAGATTGAAGGAGGGTTTCCTTGCAAACTGTGTTGAGGTAAAGTGGCTTTAGCCTGAGGCTAAATTAATGTCTCTCCCAATTCCCCCTCTTATCTAGGCCTTCCAAATCATCTCTAGAGAGAGTGGGTTCTGCAAGAAGGATAATTCCTTAGTCAGCAGTGCATAGGGTCATTACCTGTCTCATAAATCCTGTCACCAGTAGAGCGTATCACCCATAGTTGATGGTGTAAGACTTTGGACCCCTTTACTTAATGCACTGTTCCTGCTTCAAATGGCTTGACCTGATGTCACTAATCACAGAAGTCACTCTTACCTGACAGTGTAGAAAGAGATGGTACCCTCAGGAAACCTCAGCAAATCAATTTCTACAAGTCTTCTTTCTATGTAATGTGAAGGAGAGTCACCTTCCTTCCTGAGTTCTTATTTCCCTTTCTCTCTTCTTAACACCTCACCCTAGTTCCTCCCATCTTATTCACAGTATCTTACTCACAGGGGTTGGTTCATGGCTCAGAAGGGACCTCTCAAAGCCCATCTTTCAACTTTCTGAATTGAATTCCAACTCTTAAATCCCCTTCCTCAGATGCAATAGTCCCTTCTTATCCTCAGTTATGCTTTCCACAGTTCCAGTTACCTATGGTCAGCCAAGGCTCAGAAATAGATGATCCTCCTTCTGATGGATAACCCAAAGGCTCATAATTGCCTAATGTTACATCACAATGCCTACATCATGCACCTCATCTCATCATGAAGGCATGTTATCATCTCACATCATCACGAGAAGAAGGGTGAGTGTAATATTTTGAGAGAGACCACATTCACATAAATTTTATTACAGTATATTGTTATAATTGTTCTACTTTATCATTAGTTATTGTTGTGAATCTTACTGTGTTTCATTTATAAATTAAACTTTATCATTGGTATGTATGTGCAGGAAAAAACACATAGTGTATATAGGGTTCTATACTATCTGTGGTTTCAGGCATCCACTGGGGGTCTTGGAATGTATCCCCCACAGATAAGGAGGTACTATTATAATGCCATCTTCAAAACCACTTTCCTTTCTCAAGGCCTTTATATAAGCTCTTCACCTCAATGTAATTGCTTTTCCTGGTCATCTTACTTGACTAGGTTTTGTCTTCCTTAAGACATCAAATATGACTTCCTCAACTTAAATATTAGCTCCTCCAAGAAGTCTTCCCTGCTAGTTCTGTTTAATCTAGGATTGACTCTGTGATCTCCCTCTCATCAACCCTGTTTCACAACAAAAAGGAATAATCACTTCTCATCAAAGTGTAGCATAAATGTACTCAGGTCTAACTGTTTCTTTGGGTCATTTCCAGATGAAGGCTCCCATACCACATAAAACTTATATTAAATGAATCTGTGTGCTTTCTCCTGTTACTCTGTCTCTTTGCCATTTATTTTTCAGATGCAGCCAGGGGCCCTAACAGGGTTGACGAAAAAGTTTTCCTCCCCTACGCTTGAAGAAGAAAAACATGAGAAAAAGGTGTTCCCTCTGCTCTTCCTAACCTGTAACATGAATGTACCTGACATTCCTTGCCCCCTCCCTGACTCCCTACAGAGGACATTGTCAAATGTCATCTCACCCAAACAACAGAAATCTTACTGTAAAAATATTGGTGAGTCATAATTTTTTATGTGAGGTTTCAAGGGAGACAGAGAAGTGGTTATAATATACCACTAGCAGCACCATTTAAATATTTCTGAACATTTTTCTCTCCTTAAAGTTACTCAAATATCAACCTCACTTATTTCTCTTTCTCAACTCTATTCAGCTTCCCTCCTTGTCTTGACACTCTCACTTCTCCTCCTCCTTTCTGTCCCCCGAGATCTTCCTCTTTGGGTCTCTTTCCCTTCCGAAAGTGGAACAAATGGTCCTCTTCTAGCTTCTTTGGTTTAGATCTCCACCCCTTTAGTAGGTACTCTGAAGAAAGGCTTTTCTCATGATACACCAATCAGAAAATGGGAGAGAGAAAGGGATCCAAACATTTTTCTTTTTTCTTCTTAAATTTTACTTCTGTCTGAAATTGCACAATATTTGAGTGTACAATATGGTAGAGAATATATCAAAATATGAAGCCTTCAAGGACAATCCTTTGTACCTAGACAGAGTGTCTATTGGGGCACTAAAAGGATTAAATGATTTCCCTTGGTTTTTGTACTTTATTAGTGCCCAAATGACTAGTTTTAAATCATTAACAGCTCAGCTTGTTAAATCATTAACAGCTCAATTTGTTAAACTCTGTATACATCCTAAAAGAATGCATTGCAAATACCCTCTGTGTGATTTTTAACCCACTCAATGGTCTCTCTCACTCAAGGTGTCTTTTATTGTCTTCCAGATGCAGCCCCTTTCTGATTTTAAAAAAAAATGTATTGCTGAATCTTTCTTTGTATGAGTAGAGCTCAAGATGCAATAGCCTGTCTGCAGGTCTTCCTTCCTTTTGCCAGTGCTGTTAACTATATGAATGTAGGTCTAAGGACACTGCAGAAGTTTTCAGCATTGCACCTTTCAAGCAAATGTTCAATATCCAACCAAATAGCTAATTCTACATGGGGCGAAAATAGATGGATATGTGTTCATTGTGGTTCAGCTTGACTGGCTTTTTTGACTTAGCAAAGAACTGATTTCATTTTTATATTCTGGTCTGTTCTCTACAGTGACTTAAAAACATAGTTTAGAAACTAAAAAAAAAAAGTATCTGTTACTCCCAGTGGCCCAAAATGGACATTTTAAAAAGTCTAAAAGCAAAATAGAATACAGTTCACCATAGTGCTGTTTTCAGTATAATTTGGGGCTTTTGGGGGGCGGTGCATGTGTGTTAAAGAATCATACCGTTTTTTTCCATGTTATAAAAGCAATATATGTTTGCGGTGAGGATAGCATAATACATAGAGAATTTAAATCACTATGTTGTACACCTGAAATTAATGTAACACTGCGGGCACCTGGGTGGCTCGGTGGGTTAAAGCCTCTGCCTTCGGCTCAGGTCATGATCTCAGGGTCCTGGGATTGAGGCCCACATCGGGCTCTCTGCTCGGCGGGGAGCCTGCTTCCTTCTCTCTCTGCCTGCCTCTCTGCCAACTTGTGATCTCTCTCTCTCTCTGTCAAATAAATAAATAAAATCTTGAAAAAAAAATAATGTAACACTGCACATCAACTATACTCAAAAATTTTTTAAGATACTATTAGATGAAAACATAAGTTAAAAAAATTTAATTCCAGTGTAATTAACATACAATGTTAAATTAGTTTCAGGTGTACAGTATAGTGATTCAATGACTCTGTACAGTACTCAGTACTTATCACAAGTGTGCTCTTCATCCCCTTCACCTAGATAATCACATCATTAATGAACAAATAGCAACAAGTTAATAGATTCCAAATATATTGCATAGTCTCAAGTGAGGCAGTATATAAAATGTTGGAAATTCTTGAAATTCTATAAATAAATAAAATATCAATTGATAAATTGAAATAAATATCAATTGATGACTATTTTCATACACTAGCCACTATATATTATTGTCACCATAAATCTAATTTTATCTCTTTTAACTCCACAAGTAGGCAATTGTGGCAGACTATTACATTAGTGGCCCTCAGAAACTGTGTATTTTGGAGGTGCCTGAGTGGCTCAGCTTGTTAAGTGTCTGCCTTCAGCTCAAGTCATGGTCTCAGGGTCATGGGATCAAGCCCCACATCGGGCTCTCCGCTCATTGGTGAGTCTGCTTCTCCCTCTCCCTCTATGATCTCTCTCACTCTCTCACAAAAAATAAATAAAACCTTAAAAAAAAAAAGAAACTATATTTTGGTATAGGCATCCTTACGTAGTCCACTGTCACATCAGCTCAGCTGCCATGTGATTTAGCTTGACCAATGTGGCATGGGCAAGCAAGGTACAGAGGCTTGATAACTGCTTGCCCTTTGGGGCTTGTCCTCTGAATGCTCTTTTAGAGCTCTGACCTACTATGTACAGATGTTCAGCAGCATCCACATAGAAATGATGTCATAGCATCGACGTGGAAAAAACAAGGATGCTCAGTCAGCCCCCAGCTGTCCCAGCCATCTCAGGTGAGGCTCCAAACATGAAGGAAGGAGCCATCTTGAACATTTCAGTCCTATCAGACACCACAGGAAACAGAAGAACAGCACCCTGTGCCTAGCCCTAGTTGTAGAATAATTCAGAGCAAAAATTTGTTGTTTTGCTTAAGTCTTTAAGTTTTGGGGCCATCTCATGCAGCAATAGACAACAGAATCAGCAATATAATTGTTTTATAAGCAAATAGTTGTTGATGTGTCATGTATACTAATTTATTTGCTCACCTTTAAAACTTTTATCATAGTCCTTTGTTGTTGTTGTTGTTAAGATTTTATCCATTTATTTGACAGAGAGAGACACAGCGAGAGAGAGAGAACACAAGCAGCAGGAGTGGAGAGGGAGAAGCAGGCTTCCCACTAAGCAGGGAGCCTGATGCAGGGCTCAATCCCAGGACCCTGAGTCATGACCTAAACCAAAGGCAGACGCTTAATGACTGAGCCACCCAGGTGCCCCAGGATTTTATTTCTTTATTTATTTGAGAGTGAGAGAGAGAGGAAAAGCAGAGAGAGAGGGACCAGCAGGCTCTGTGTTAGCATCAAGGGTGAAGTAGGGCTCAATCTCACGACCCCAAAATCATGGCCTGAGCTGAAATCAAGAGTTGGAGACTTAACCCATTAAGCCACCCAGGCACCCCTCTCCTCCATTAAGCCACCCAGGCACCCCTCTCCTCTAGGATCTTGATGGTTTCATGTCTCACATTTAGGTCTTTCATCCATTTTGAATTTATTTTTTTGTATGATGTAAGAAAGTGGTCCAGTTTCATTCTTCTGCATGTTGCTGTCCTGTTTTCCTAGCACCATTTGTTGAAGACACTGTCTTTTTTCCATTGGATAGTCTTTCCTGCTTTGTCAAAGATTCGTTGACCATGTAGTTGTGGGTCCATTTCTGGGTTCTCGATTCTGTTCCATTGATGTATGTGTCTGTTTTTGTGCCAGTACCACACTGTCTTGATGACTACAGCTTTGTAATATAGCTTGAAATTCAGGAAATCATGATGCCTCCAGCTTTGTTTTTCTTTTCAGAATTGCTTTGGCTACTCAGGGTCTTTTGTGGTTCCATACAAATTTTGGGATTGTTTGTTCTGGGTCTGTGAAAAATGCTGGTGGTGTTTTGATAGAGATTGCATTAAATGTGTAGATTGCTCTGGGTAGTATAGATATTTTAACAATGTTCTTCCAATCCATGAGCATGGGGAAAAAAAGGCAATGCAGCCTTTTTTTATTCAGGGGAGGAAGTGGAGTACTTCCTTAGTCAAAGTTTTATCTTGCCTGGAATTGCGAGAGTAGCTTTCTAAATGGTGTCTCTGAACTTTCTCTCACCCATCTATAATCTGCTCTCCATCAACATCCAGAATGATCTTTTCAAGATTCAAGTCTCCTACTTAAAAATTACAATAGGGTACACCTGGATGGCTTAGTCAGTAAAGCATGCATCTCAAGATCTCAGGGTCATGAGTATGAGCCCCAGGTTGGGCGTAGAGTTTACTTAAATAAACAAACAAAAAAATGCAATGCTTTTCCAACTGGTCTTCAGACAAAGATCAAAATCCTTAACAACCTACAAAGCCTTGAGTGCTCAGTCTCCTGCTTAGTCTTTGAACCCCCAGCCTACAAATCTCAGCTCAAGCCTCACTTCCCTGACCATGTCTATCCTCCAGATACATACTTTCAGCATTCACTTGAGCTTTCTTTCTTTTTTTTTATTTTATTTATTTTTCAGGGAGAGAGAGAGAGAAAGAGCACAAGCAGGGGGAGCGGCAGGCAGAGGGAGAAGCAGGCTTCCCACTGAGCAAGGAGTCTGATGTAGGACTCAATCCAGGACCCTGGGATCATACCTGAGCTGAAGGCAGGCACTTAACTGACTGAGCCACCCAGGCATCCCAATTGAGCTTTTCTTAATAGTCCTTGTTAGAGTTAGAGTAATTAGGATAATTATAAACTCTATGAGGGCAAGACCCGGGTCAATTTTTGCTCACTGCTGTATCTCCAACATTTACCAAGTACCTGGCATAGGTAATTTTAAGCACCTGTAATTAGCCAAAAAAAAAAAAAGTGGATGAGCCCTTTCAGCAAGAGCGAATTATCTACCTCGTGGAGTAATAGGGTAACCTTTAATATTTGTACTTTTCGGTTTCTGGACACCCATGATGAGTCCTGACACCATGAGACTTGACCATCTCACCTGGTTAACACCATTCAGATCTACAACTCTGAGATCAAATACATGTCCAGTTTAAGTGAAGTTTTATTTGAAGATCCTCGTTTTTAATATCAAACTAGTCATCAATCACTGACATCTGCTGTCTGACTCTCCGAAATGTCTTTCATCCCCACCTGATTTCAGCCTAATATTTACCACACTGGAATTCTTCCCCAAGTTCTCTTGGCCCGGGTCCTTCTTCAGACTTTCCAAGTTTCTCCCCTGGTTAAGGACATTTCAGGTACCCCACTTGGAAATGAGGGCTCACTTTCCAGAATTTGTATCTGATATAGAGAAGGAACATAGAATTCTGTGCAGCATGTACTTCATAAAATCTCCTTGGAGAATACAGTGTCTCTTCTCTGTATCTTATTCAGTTCTGTAGTTTGTGAACCTTCTACAAGCATGAAGAGTAATTCGGAGTTACAGGGAGCTGTATCTCACTTATATAGAAAGAGTTGCCAGATCTCCATTTTATGTACTTCATATAATCTGTGGAGTAAAACTAAGTTAACAGCAATTTTACCTCCCAGGATACAATGCACTGTGCAGGGTGTCCTGCCTATAATTTGCTTGGAGAAAGTTACTAGTTGTGTTTTGTGGCTGCCAGAGGGGGAGGAGTGGATGAAATAGGTGAAGGGGATTAAGAGGTACAAACTTCCAGATATGAAATATGTAACTCAGAGGGGTGAAAAGTACAGCATAGGGAATATAATCAATTATATTGTAATCACTTTGTATGATGACAGATGTAACTACACTTATCATGGCAGAACATTGCATAATATATAGAATTTGTTAAATCATTACGTTATACACCAGAAAATAACATAACACTGTATGTCAATTATACTTCAATTAAAAATTAAATTAAAATGATGCATCAACATGTTAAAGGGGAAAGAATGTTGTGTCTTGCACAGAGAAACCATTATGCTCTACATCCCCCAGGCTACTTCCTTACTCTGTCTACAGACCTAACCCAGAGTTCCAATCCCACAGAACTCTTCATTCCCTAAATGCTCCATTCACATCTTCTTTCTCTTTCCCCCTGAAGGTTCATAGTTGTCCTTTCAAAAGATGACTGAATTAAAAAGAAAATCCCCCTTCTTTCTTTTTCCATAATATTTCTTATCAGCCAACATAATAAATATTTTATTTGTTCCCATGATGTACTGTCTGTTTCCCTTTCCCTCACTAAAATGTATGCTGCATGATGCAGGGATTTTTGACGGTTTTATTCATTGATGATGATCCTAGTGCTTAGAACAGTGCTTAATATCTGCTGATGGAATTAATAATGACTAATCTACAAAATAAAGAACATTCAAGATTAACTATATCTTGCATAGGGTTTAAAGTAATTCTTCATTTCAATTGCTGAGCAAAATTCTCAAAGTTAAGAAGAAAAAAAAAACAACAACCCACTACTTTGGAAGAGAATGTAGACATGTGGAAGAAATGAGGTGCAGAATTAGGGAATTGAGACTGGAAATAACACCAAAGAGTGAGCACTTGGAGACAGGCTAGATATAGCTATATATCACACATGCGGCTGGAGCCTTGGTTGCTAGAAATAACTGCCCTGAATAATTTCTGGGAGTTTATGTCATCACTGCTCTGCTTGGCTCCACCTGCCCCCAGGTCTTGGCCACTTGGCTTGCTTCCTTGCCAGACAGGTATTTAGAGATGATAGTGGCAGGGCGCCTCAGTTGGGTAAGCATCTGCCTTCCCTTCAGGTCACGATCTCAGGGTCCCGGGATGGAGTCCCACACTGGGCTCCCTGCTAGGCAGGAAGCCTGCTTCTCCCACTCCTTCTGCCCCACCCCCACTCACTCTCTCTCTGTCTCTCAAATAAATAAATACAGTCTTGGGCGCCTGGGTGGCTCAGTCGTTAAGCGTCTGCTTTCAGCTCAGGTCATGATCCCACGGTTCTGGGATTGAGCCCCACATTGGGCTCCCTACTCAGCGGGGAGTCTGCTTCTCCCTCTCCCACTCCCCCTGCTTGTGTTCCCTCTCTCGCTGTGTCTCTCTTTGTCAAATAAATAAATAAAATCCTTTAAAATAAATAAATACATACATACACACAATCTTTAAAAAAAAAGAGTGAGAGATGATAGCAGAGTCAAGAGCTTTATAGCCATAGGAATGGGGTGAAGCAAATTACTAGGGGTGAGGACTGAGTTGCCACAGCAGTCTATATATTTTCAACATTACATTTCCTGAAATATCTAGCACAGTATCTGTCACAGAGTAAGCAAATAATTATTTGCTGAGTAAAAATTTTATTTTTAATACTACAGGTAATTTTTGGACAAAATTATCTGACTCCTCAAATTTCCAAAATTACAAATAAGTGTTTAGTTTAGTCTCTTTGAAACTATATTTATGCATGCACTGGTTTTTTTGTTTTGTTTTGGTTTTTGCTTTTTGGGTTTTTTTTTGAGAGAGAGGGGGGCACACATGTGGGGCGTGGGCAGTGTAGGAGCACAGGGGACAGAGAGAGAGGGAGAATCTGAAGCTCTATACCCAGTGCAGAGCCCACGGGGCTCTATCTCTCAAACAAGATCATGGCCTGAGCCAAAATCAAGAGTTGGACGCTTAACCAACTGAGCCACTCAGGTGCCCCTGCATGCACTGATTTATAAGAAATAAAATATTTTATCTTGGACAAGTTTACCTAACCTCTCTGAGACTTAGTGTAGAGCAAGAAGGAATAACTATACTTATATGACAGTACTTTTCAGTGGGAAAATTTTAAAAAAGACATAGTGTAGGGCCAGACACCTGGTGGTATATAATTGTTGGTCATTCAATCAAGAAATTAGGAATTTTCAAGGTTGATATAAAACCAGGTTATCTGATCAAAGAATGTGCTAGTTATTTGTTAACAGCATGTGTCATTATTTCCTATGAAGAAACCACGATATTATCACAAGATTCTTTCTTTAATCAGTTGTATTGAGATAATTTACATGTAACAAAATTAATCAATTATCAGTGTATGTTTAATGAATGCATACGGTTGTATAGTCAACTCCACAATCAATATGTAGAATATTAACATCACCGTAAAAAGTTTCCTTACATTCCCTTTGCAGCCAGTTCTATCCTTCCACCCCCAGACCTAGAAACCACTGATTTGCTTTTTGCAAACGATACTTTTTATTTACTAAGCGAATATTTATGAAGGCCTTCTATTTGGAAGTCCTTGAGTTAGATACTTCATAGAATAGAAAGATAAATAAGAAACAGTTGCTGTCTTTAAATAACTTAAAATCTAGCCTAGTTTTATATAATTTTGAGATTATTTGTCTACAAATAATATGGGGCTAAATTTCAATATGAATTATACCTACTAATGAGGAATAAGAAGAAAAAGTATTGCAAATGATCCCCTAACTTTTAGAACACTGAGCAAAATAATGTACTTTCATGAGTGCCACTAATTATGACTTCTTTTAAAAGGCACAAATTTATGACTGCACAATGTCGCAGATAATTACTGAAAAGTAAACTATTTTTAAAATCAAGTAACATACATAGAGGAAAAAAATGCAGAAATCCTAAGTGCACAGCTTGATCTTTCTAGGTTATTTAATGTCAACTTAGACCAGCTTTCTGACCAATACAGTAAAAAGACAACCTCCTAAAGCCTTTTGGTTTAGACAGAATAATTATATCTTGGGAGGAAAGAAAGAGATAAGGGAATGATGCTCTTCAAAGGCTCACATAGAACTGTGGGGATAAGCAGTGAGAAAATGGATGGTACATTAAAATTCATGAGGAGATGCCATTTAAGTTCCATGAATAACAAAGCGATTATTATGCAGGATCAGGTTTTTCTTTCATCATTACAGAAAGACACAAAATCATTATCGTGATCTGCCATGTGTTTTTCCTTTGTTACTAGATGCCAGGACAGGCCTATTAAATGTTTTCTGTTACCCAGGGGAATGGCCACAGTGGTGAGTAATGGTGGTCTCAGTGCATGTGGCTTTCTATGATTCTAAGTGTATTTAGACCAAAGGAAAGTAACAAATTAAAAAGAAGGGCAGAATGGCTGGGTGAGCATTTTCTTGTGGTTACAAAGAACTGAGTCTATTCTTAACCTTACCGAGTCTTGCTTCATGCTTTACTCTTGCCAATTCCAGAATAGACAAAGCTGGTATTTGCCTTTGGAGCTTCCCTGGTCAATACAATGGGACTACAGTTCATTTCAAAGGGGGTAATATATGTGAATTGAGGAAGGGTAATAACATCAGAAGAAAAAACAATCTGGAAAAATACTCCTACAAACATTCATATAGTGGGGTCAAAAATTCATCCATATTATAATTCCAATATGCAAAGAATGTATTGCCCTTTATTTTCTTCAATGAACATAATTTTCCTCACAAGCTTCCATAGTGGGACCAAACAAACAAACACCCCCTAAACTTGAAGCTTGTAAATTCAAGGTAACAGCCTTTTTCAGTTTCAATAATCACTATTGAATAATGTATTTTCTTTTGGGTGGGTACAAAATCCTCCACATTCCTTCCTCCTTACCCTTGCTTCTCTTCAAAACAGTGTCTGGCTATATTGAAGGATCTGTGATCTCATGGTGTCTGGGAGAGAAGAGGCATCAGATTGCTGTGGGGTCTCAAGATGCAAATTTGTCCCTGTGGCAAGAATGGCATCTCTGGACTGGCACCCATTGAGGGCCCCTTTGAAATATGGCAGGTCTTACCCGGTCTTCAGGTAGTGTGCTGGTATCATCCCTGGGTCTGTGGTTTAGGCCATTCTCTCTAAACACTGCAGCTTCTTAATGTCCACGAGATTCTTCCCTATTTCCATGCTTTCTCCCCAGCGTGCTCCTGTGAGGCCACACAGGAGCCAGGACCACTGCTCCTGGCCAATCCATCCATGCACATCTCTCTGTCACTACTGAAAGGTCACTGGAGTAGATGTTGCACCAAGTCAAAGAGAAGCAGGACATGATCCATTTTCTCTTTGGCTTTCTCCTCATGCTATTTCACTTATCTCCCTTCTCTAGAAAATTGCCCTAGGAAAGAACACTTAAGCCACAGGGATCTAACTCTTCTTTCCCCTTTCAGGGTCACCCTCTACCCTCTACTTCTTCTTTCTTTCTAAATAGGCTTTCTCCATATCCTCTGCTTCACTGGAAGGAGGTGGGCACTGTATGGTTCCATCGTAATGGAAGACACGGCATCTTTTCAGTGCAGTCTATGACAGACACCATTAGGAGTAGACCCTAATAGGATAGGGTAAGTTATCTTCACCCGCAAGACAGCTGGGAACTAGGGTATACAGATTACTATTCTAGCTTCTTTTTGAGGAAGTATTAAGTGCTCCCTAACTATATATTGCCATGGTGCTCAAAAATTGTGACCATCAGAGAGAAAAATGAAATTTGTGATTTCATATTTTAGGCTGCTCATTACTTAGGCTTTTTATGAAAACAGAAATTTCAAAATGACTTTCAAAAAAATTCCTGTTTGAAGCGTGAGATGGGTTACACTGAGGAAGAGTGCTTTCCATTCTTATTTGGAGGACTTTGATCCCATTTCTTTTTTGTTTGGCCTTGTCCTTTCTTCTCCATCTTCTCAAGCATCAAGATTAGAAAGATTAATCTAATGTTCCCATTGACATAAGACACACATTACCTTGAACCTATGGATAGTGAGAAAAACTAAAAGATGGAAACAACAAAGCTCCCACAAGAGATGTATAGCTTTTATATGCCTCTGTTTCTTTCCTTCCTTTAAAAAATACCAAACATTGGCAAAGGGAGTGTTTTGGATGCATCATAATGGACAGAAATACAGTCTTGGATCTCAAGGGTCTTCAACCTTCAACTTTTCTACAAGCAGTTAGAGGGTTGTTGAGATAACCAGGAAGACATGGTATAGTACAGTGCCTTTCCTGTAAACTGTGTTTACAATTGACGTGGAAAGACAATTTTGCAGTCTCCTTCAGTGTCCTCATAACCAGTGAAATATGTAATTATTTATTTGCACAAATAGGCTTAATTACCTAGATTTTTCTGTGAGACAACGTTTTGGGAGTCTTTAATGTAGAGTCAATATTTCAGATATACAGAAAAGCATAGAAAATAACATGGTAACCATCTATGTATCCAACAGCAAGTCTTGACATGTTGTCATATTGTTTCGGATTCTTTTAAAAGAAGCACAAATTACTAATGTATTTGAAACAACCCTCCTTCATTCCCTTCCTACTTACCACACGTAACAACAAGTATCTAGAAGTTAGTGTGTATCCCGTTTCTATAATTTTACTTTAGAGATCTATGCCTGTAAGAAATGCTATTATTTTTGTGTTTAAATTTTTATTTAAATGATATCATGCCATAAATATACTTTTGCAAATTTACTAGTACAGTAGAATTTATTTCTACTATCTTATTTTGTGTTTTCCATTTACCACGTTTTTTCTTTATTTCCTTTTCTGTACTTTCCTGCCTACTATTGAGTTATTGAGTTGTTCATCTCTCATCTCTACTGCCTTGGATTTTATATTAATATGTATAATATTTAAAAATACTAATCTTTATTTATTGTGGGATTAAAAGGAATTTCTCTGATAAACAGTTGCAGTTTCAGGTTTATTTACAGAAAGCTTTATGTGACATAGAAAAAGTATCAGAAAACAAAACTTGCTATTTTCTTATAGGTTTATACAACTTTAAAATCGGTCTTTTCTTCATTATAATTACATATAGCCTTTAAATATTTTTTTTTTGGTTGGTTGGTTTTATCCATTTTCCTAGGATACTTTCTATTTGTTGAGAAGTTCATGGTTGTCAAGCATATTTTCTTTATTTTTTTTAAAAGATGTAATTTATTTATTTGAGAGAGAGAGGGAAAAAAATGAGAAGGGGGAGGGGCAGAAGCAGGGTCCCGGCTCTATCCCAGGATGGGAGACATTTAACCGGCCTTGCCACATAGGCTCCCCTAGTATATTTTCCTTATAGTGGTAAATCAACAACTTACTTTGCTTCTTTTTTACATTTATGAAAACAATATACATTTTCATTTTATTTATTCAATGTTTACCTTTAAATTTATAACATGCACATTCAACTCGTCTAATATATTGTCAGCCTCTTTTGAATAATACACAATATTAGAAGATTCACCCTCCCATTATTTCTGTTATTATAATATTTTGGTTTCATCTTTTCAAAAATTTTCTCATCTTAAAAGTATTTATCGGGCGCCTGGGTGGCTCAGTGGGTTAAAGCCTCTGCTTTCGGCTCAGGTCATGATCTCAGCGTCCTGGGATCGAGGCCCGCATCGGGCTCTCTGCTCAGCAGGGAGCCTGCTTCCTCCTCTCCCTGTCTCTCTGCCTGCCTCTCTGCCTACTTGTAATCTCTCTCTGTGTGTCAAATAAATAAAATCTTAAAAAAAAAAAAATTAAAAAAAAAAAAAGTATTTATCATTATTGCTTTTTAAAACTCAACATTAGGGGCGCCTGGGTGGCTCAGTCATTAAGCATCTGCCTTTGGCTCAGGTCATGATTCCAGGGCCCTGGGATGGAGCCCCACATCGGGCTCCCTGATCAGCAGGAAGGTTGCTTCTCCCTCTCCCACTCCCCCTGCTTGTGTTCCCTCTCTCACTGTGTCTCTGTCAAATAAAAAATAATAATAAATAAATAAATATAAAACTCAACAATAATTTAGATTTACCAGTATTTTTACTAAGTTGTCTGTTCACAATTCGTACTTATAGAAAATCCTTTTTCCTGGGTTCAATTTCCCTCATCTTGAAGAACACACGTGAGTATATTTTAGGCAATGATTCATTATTAGTAAACTATTTTAAGTATTTGTTTGAAAATATCTTGATTTCAGTCTCACTCTTAAATGACAGTTTGAGTATAGACTTCTTGATTATTTTCCATTTAAAATGTGGTGATGCCTACTATTCTATTGTCTTTTCTCCTCAATTTTTGTTGATGAGAAATCTGCTGATAATGTATTATTGTTCCTTCATAGGAAATTTTTCTATCTTGTTGCTTTTAAGATTTTCTTTCTTTCTATTGTGTTCTGTGTTTCACTTTGTTTAGGTGTATATGATTTTTATTTTTTTCTTTATAGAGCTCGGAGATTCTCTACTCAAATATTACTTTTTTCCTCATCTATTCCATCACTCTGGAACTCCATTTAAACATATAGTGGGCCTTTTTATTCTATTCTCTATCTCTCTCTTTTTTTTTTTTTTTCGTATTTCCCATCTCTTCATAGTTAAGTGCTACATTCTAGGTGATTTCCTCATCTTGGTCTTCTACTTCATTACTTTCTCTTCATTTGTTCAAAGTCCATTGAGTTTTTAATTTCAATGAATTTTTTTATTTTTGAAAGTTTAATTTTATTATTTTTTCAACCTTTCTGTTTATTTTTATAATGTTGTCTTGTTTCATTATGGTTTCTATTATTTTATCTTTTTAATATTTTAAAACACTCATTTTATAGTATCCTTAGGATTTTCCTGTTATTTCTAGTTCTTGGGTTCTTGGGGTACAGTTTTCCTGTTTGCTGGGTTCCTGATCTCTCTAATGATGGTCTACTTCTTCATGTAATGTGCACTTTTTGTTGTTGTGAACTCATCTTCAGCAGGGCATGCTTACTCTATGGAAATTATATTGGACTCTGAAAAGTGTCCTCACAGGAGACTGTCACGACATAATAATTTTTAATTTTCCTATAGATTTGCATTTCCTATCTGTTTCTGGTATCTAGGGATTTCTTTTTCTTATGTCTTATCAAGCATATATATGTTTTTGTTGCATAAGGCAAGACTGGACCACTCAGATTTAATTCGCCAGCTTGCTGAAAGTTCCATGTAGTGAAAAAGATGAATTTTCTGTCTAATTTACAATTCAATGAAGAAACATAGCTAATTAAATGTAAAGTAAAAACTATGTATAAGTGTAAAGTCTTAGAATTATCAACTAAAATGTCAGCATTTTAGTAATCCTTAGATTACTAAATTAGATTTGTTTCCTTTGTCTAGATTATGTTTCTTTTGTGTGTATTTACTGTGTGATGAGATTTGTAAACCTAGTGGCACTGGATAAAGCTTGGTAGTATCTTGTAAGAATTGGGTTTAATTTTGCTTAAATTTCATGTACTAGATGGAAAAGCACTGAAAATGAAATTTTAGGTAAAAGCCTACTGTTGCTGCAAATGTCCACATTTAAAATGTATAAAGCTAGTGACACATTTTATAAGGGACCATACATAGTTGGCAGAAAGAGCAATGGCTTGGAGATTTGGAAAGTCGTACCCTGGGCTTTGCCCTGCTTCTTTCTCGTTGTATGACCTTGGGCAACTCACTGAGGATCTTCGAGTCTCAGTTTCCTCATCTCTAAAAAAGGGGGCTGGAGTTTAAAATTCCATAATTCTAGACAGTGCAGAGATAGACAGTGTCATTTGAAAATGCCTTAAAATCCTACCACTGCCAAAAAAAAATAAAATAAGAGGTAGAGGAACCCTGACACAAACTGGTTTTTTTTTTGGTTTTTTTTGTCCCAGGGGTACAGGTCTGTGAATCATCAGGCTTACACCTTTCACAACATTCACCATAGCACAAACCCTCCCCGACGTCCATAACCCATCCACCCCATCCCTACCCTCCCCCAGCAACCCTCAGTTTGTTTTGTGAAATTAGGAGTCTCTTATGGTTTGTCTCCCCAAATTGTTCTTTTTAAAATAGAGTGTAATATTTGGAAAATAAAGTGGAAAATAAGGGGTGCCTGGGTGGCTCAGTCAGTTGGGTATCTGCCTTGGGCTCAGACCATGATCTCAGGGCCTGGGATCAAGCCCCCTGTTGGGCTCCCTGCTCAGCAGGGAGCCTGCTTCTCCCTCTCCCCTTGCCTCTCCACCCCCCCTCCCCCACTTGTGCCCTCTGGCTCTATCTCTCTGTCAAATAAATAAACAAAAATCTAAAAAAAAAAAAAAAGAACTTCTCTTTGGATGACAGAATTAAGAAAATTAAAAGACAAGCCATAGACTAGGCCAAAGTATTTGCAAAGCACATATCTGATACAGGACTTGAGTCCTGAATCTCTAAGTAACTCTCAAAACTAAACACTGAGAAAATAAGCAACCCTTCCCTCTCTCATGCAAGTTGACAAGAGAATTGAATAGACACTTCATCAAAGAAACATGGACTACAAGTAAATACATAAAATGATCAACATCCTTGCCACAGAGATATGCAGATTAGAACCATAATGACATACCACCGCTACCTATTTGAATGGGTAGAACGAAACAAACAAAAAACCTAGGTAATAGCTAGGAAGGGTGCAAGGCAACTAGAATTCTCATACATACCGGTGAAAGTCCGAAATGCTCCACTCCCTTTGGAAAAACAGTTTTGCAGTTTCTTATAAACATAGCAATTCCATGTCTAGGTATATACCCAAGAGAAATGAAAATGTACACTCCCTCAAAAACCTGTATGTCAATGTTTGTAGTGACTTTCTGCACGATCGTCAAAAACTGGAAACCACATAAATGTCCCTTAACTAATGAATTGAAAAACAAATTGTGGAATACTACTCAGAAGAAAAGAACTGAACTATTGATATATATTACAACTGTATTCAATTCTAGATGAAACTCGAGGTAATTAGGCTGAATGAAATAAAAAGCCAGACTTAAAAAGAATACATACTATATGAGTCCATTCATATGACATTTTGGAAGAAGCAAAACAATAGAGACAGAAAACAAATCAGTGATTTCCAAGGCCTAGAGGTGAAGAAGGAGGCTGACCCCAAAGGAGCACAAGGGTATTTGTTAAAATGATGAAATGTTTTATATCTTCATGATAGCAGTGGTTACAAACCATATGCACTTGTCAAAATTCATGAAGCTCTCAACTATACACTAAAAAAAAAGGATGAGTTTTATTATTTGGAAATTATGCCTCAATAAACCTGACTATCCTCAAAAGGTTTATAAACAATGCTGATCACAGATTTTAATGTTAATACTTAAAAGTATAAGGTCCTCTTAGGGGCACCTCACTGGCTCAGTGGGAGGAGGGCGTGAATTTGATCTCGGGCTCAGGGTCATGAGTTTGAGCCCCACTTTGGGTGAGAGATTACTTAAAATAAATAAGTAAATTAAAATAAGTACAATCTTTTTTTCCTGTTTTTTCAAATGAAAGAAGTTGTACCATAACTGAGAAATTAATAAGGAAAATAAAATATTGAAATATAAAATATCTAAGTATCTAAATTAAAATTTAAGATATTTAAAATCTATGGCCTTAAAATAAGTAATACTAGGGGTGCCTGGCTGGCTCAGTCAGGGGAGCATATGACTCTTGATCTTGGGGATGTGAGTTAGACCCCCACGATGGTTGTAGAGATTAGTTAAAAATAGAATCTTAAAAAAATCTAAATAAATGCAGATTTTAATATAATAACATAATGTTAGTAAGTAATGTTAAGGTTAGTAATTTTTTATCTTTTTTCACTTTTTGATTTTATGAGTTAAATTGTCAATGAAAAACTTGTTTTTCAGAGAAATTCTACTGTTTCATTTTTCTTTCAAATAATATTGATTCTAAAGTTTCAAATAAACCCAGCTTGCCACCTTCAGGCAAGTGAAAGATTTACAGAAACTATGACTGGAGATAGAACATTAATTTTGTAGATTTCTCAATAATCCATAATTAATCATATCTTGATCACTCCATTATTAATGCCTTTGTGAGATTTCCTCTATCCAGGATCTTTCCCTGGCATTTACTGGAATATTCCCAAATTTCAAATCTCAGTTCAAATGCCACTAACTCCAAGAAGCCTTCCCTGATCATTCACAATACATATAGGAGTTGTATATTCTGATATTTTCTGAATTAATACATGAATGAATGAATAAGAAGTTAGAGTAATCATTGTGCCTTCTTTTGAAAGAGGCATTATTTTAGTAATAGAATAATGGAATTCTACACTTTTATTCAAGATTATATGCATACGTGGAAAGCATCACTTTTCATTGGCAATGATGAGAAGTGTCTCAATCCTTATCAATTTCTCAATTAAATTATATCACTGATGAATGATTTAATAACTTCTTGGTGAGGGGCTCTGTGATACTAACTCAGATCTTAATATCTGGACAGCAGAAACATGAGATTAAAAAGAGAAGAAAGTGTGATTTCTCTTATTTTTTTTAATATGAGATGGACTTGGACCTCTGTTTCTTTTTTTTTTAAGATTTTTAAAAAATGTATTCACTTGACAGAGAGAGAGAGAGAGAGAGAGAGAGAGAGAGCAAGCATGAGTGGGGGTGGGGAGGGGCAGAGAAAGAGGGACAAGCAGACTCCCTGCTGAGTAGGGAGCCTGGGCTTTATCCCAGGACCTGGGGATCATGACCTGAGCCAAAGGCAGACACTTAACCAACTGAACTACCCAGATGCCCCTCCCCACCCCAGCCCACCCCCATTTTTAAAAGATTTTATTTACAAGGGAGAGAGAGAGAGAGACAGCATGAGCAAGGGGAGAGCAGAGGGAAAAGCAGACTCAAGGCTGAGCAGGGGAGAAGTGTGATGATTTCTTTTACCTTGGACTGAAATGTAGATACTTCTCTAAGTTTTATGATATGCCCATCTATTATTTTCCTCCAAATCTTCAAATTTCTAACATCTTACAGGCATATTAATAGAATATATAACAGTGGCATGGGTCCCACCAGCATATCACTCAAAGAAAAATTCCCAAATGTTTCTGTCTAGTTCTACCTAGTTTAGGGAGTGAGGTTCTTCTTCATACTTCCATTCCCTCCAGGATGTACAATGTATCAAGACTGTCAAACAACAAACTGGTAATAGGTTTCGGTTTTCATGTGTGTGTGTGCGTGGTGCCCCTCAATTACATTTATTCATGCCACAAAGGAAACACCACGTCTACAAGTGTAAAAGTCTTCCCATCTAACAGAGCTTGCTGAGATTTACAGCCAGATTGATGTTCCATCTGATGTGTACTCCAAGTAAAGCTGGTTAATGACTTGGAGCAGGTGCAGGACTCAAAGCTTTCAAAGCTTTACTTCTTTTATCAGCAATTCTGATTTTATAAATGATGAAGCCCATCAACCCCATTTCTACCCAAATCTCCTGGTAAACCTGGGTACAGTGGGGCCTCATGGGGACCCAAACATTTTTAACAAGGCTTTGAAGCATCTCGACACGGGACGTCTAGCTACGACCCTCATGGCCAGCAACTTGGAAAGGTCACCTTGATTTATTTACTTTAAAGATTATTTATTTGTTTGTTTGTTTGTTTGTTTGTTTGTTTGTTTGAGAGAGAGCACATGTGCGCACATATGGGGGATGGGGCAAAGGGAGAGGGACGAGCAGATTCCCTGCTGAGTGGGGAGCCTCAAACAGAGCTAGACCCCAGATCTCAGGACTCCAAGATCATGACCTGAGCTGACAGTAGATGTTTAACCATCACCTTAATTCTGTTCCTTTTCTTATAATGTGACTTCAAAAGAACCACCATGTACTAAACTACCTTGCTGGGTACTCACCAATACTATGCCTGTACCAATATATTTTTTGCTTTTTTTTGTTTTTCTGATTTGTAATATTTCAAATTTCTTTTTTTTTTTAAAGATTTTATTTATTTATTTCACAGAGGGAGAGAGATCACAAGGAGGCAGAGAGGCAGGCAGAGAGAGAGGGGGAAGCAGGCTCCCCGCTGAGCAGGGAGCCCGATGCGGGCCTCGATCCCAGGACCCTGAGATCATGACCTGAGCCGAAAGCAGAGGCTTTAACCCACTGAGCCACCCAGGCGCCCATATTTCAAATTTCTAACAGAATCCAGAAGGTTCGGAGATTCCTTTAATGGATGAGAGAAATCTGAGATGTACTCCTATTGCCAGGTTTGTTCTTTAGCCCCCAGGTTTTGGAGATATAGAACTGTTAGCTACATTTCATTTGGTATCATTCAAAACCCAAAAAACTTGCATTTTAGGAGGTGTTAATCAGTCCCAGAAAAATCTTAAAGTCCAATGACATCTTTTGAAGACTAATTGGATAGAAGCATACTGGCCTTTAGTTAATGGTGAAGGGACAACTTTGAGTTGTCTCCTTTGGCACTAAGTGTTGGTTATTTCTAGTAGTAGGGTTGGTTGAAAAGACCAAGAAACAATCTTCTAGCATTGATTTTGTTACAATTGACACTATATACAAGATTGGAAGATTCTACAACAATAAGATCTGTCCCCCCAAAGTACCTTTTCTGAAAAAGTCGCCCCACCTCTGACGGCTGCGTCTTTGTTTAACTTTTCTGCTATTGTGGTTTCCAAGAAATCCATATCCATCAAGTGAGCTTAATTCCTCTGAAGATCAATAATTCACTCACCATCCAGAAAAATTCAACAAGTATTGATGGCCCATTCTGAATCACTTTGCTGGGCTGAGTGTACCGTGGTTTTCTAAAGTTCCTGCTCTAGTTGGGGGAAAGGGGAGTAAAACAAATTGAAAGGCAGGGCCCTATGGAGGAAACAAACAGCTGTGGGACGTAAGTTTTGGACACTACAGAACTAGAAGTTCAGCTCTGCGTGTCAGTAGTTCTGAAATGAACGGGTCATTTCAAAATGAGCAAGGTGAAAATGTTTGGGGAACGATGCACTCTAGGAAGGTTCCAGCTCCTGGCAAAAGGTCACATCACGTTAGGTGTGTGAGGGCAGAACAGGGTTCCACTGGCCACAGCTTAGACGAGGGGTGTCACCTGGCTCTTCTGCTTACAAGAGAAGTAGGAAGGGGTCTTTCTGGACCTGGGAGATGGCATCAGCGCCCTAGGCGCAGCGCACGCCCGCGAAGGCAGGAAACGCTCCGGTCTGGGCCCTCGACTGGCGGCCCCGCCAGGCCGCGCGGGTGGGCAGAGCTTTCCGGCGGCCGCGGGCCACGTCACCTAACAGCTCCCCCTCCCCTCGTTCCAAGTCGCACGCGCGGAAGTAAACACTTCGACGTCATCAGGGCGCGTCTTCGCCTTTCCCCTCCCATCTCCCCAGACCGGTGGACGTGCTCACCTCCGCTCCGGGCCAGGTCTATGTCCCGGTTTCCCGCCGTCGCGGGCAGGGCGCCAAGGCGGCAGGAGGAGGGTGAGCGGTCAATAGACCTTCAGGAAGAGCGGCCTTCGGCTGTTTCCATCGCTGATAGAGGTGCGGTCCGCGGGACGCCGCGGAGGCCAGCGGGAGTTTCGGCACGGGGGTTTTGGGGGGATGAAAGTCTGCCTTTGGCGGGCAGAGGGAAGTGAAGAGGGGACCGCAGCGTTCTCCTCGCCCTCCAAGCCGGAGGCGAACTTTGCGCCCAATGAGCACTTTGGTCTAGAGGGGGGCGGTCCCAGATCCAAGTTCGGTGAAAACCTTGCTGGGGGACAAAAAAGTGAACCCCCAGCGCCTAGACGCGTTCTCCTCTTAAGGAGGCTCATAAAGCCTTTGTTCTCTACCCATCCATCCCCCCCACCCCCCGCCCTCATCGGGCCGCCAGCCTGCCTTTGGGTATGGTATGAAGGGAGCCAGTTTCCAGGAGCCAGTTTCCATGGTTACCCACCACTTGGCCTTCTGGGATATCAGTCACTCTGAACAGGGACCTAACTTGAACCATGAATCAGAAGCAAACACAGGTGGCTTTTTTTTTTTTTTTTTTTAAATTCAGCGGAGACTTTCCTGCTGTGTTCTAGCTTTTGGTCTATTGTTTAATAAAATTGGGTTTTGTGCTTCTGTACAGGTATGCTTGCGTATACATTGCCTTGTGCTAGGCTTACTTTGTCAGGTACTCTGAATCATGCATTAGCAAATGCTCATGTTGTTGGATTTTACTAAAAAAGTTGTTCTGGGCTTGTAAACCCTCACATACAAATTGGACATAGATGATTTATCTGAGAAGTAATGGACTGATCTCTTCCAGCCCTAAAATTCTACTGTCTTTCTCTATTCATTTCTGGGAAATTGAGTCAAAGATAGCTTGACAGTCCTTTTAATTGCACAATTGTTTTTCTGTTATTACAGAAGAAAAAGGATGCACATCACAGGAGGGAGGAACTACTCCAACTTTTCCTATTCAAAAACAAAGAAAAAAGCTTATTCAAGCAGTGAGGGACAATTCATTCCTTATTGTTACTGGAAATACAGGAAGTGGTAAAACAACTCAACTCCCAAAATATCTATATGAAGCAGGTAATTTTATTCTGGGATAATATTGGGAGTATTTAAAAATATATCCTCTTAAAAGCTAATAGGACTTCTGTATTGCACAAATATCCACCATTTGTTCTACAGTCCCAGTTCTTCTCTTGGTACATCCTCCCTACATCTTCCCTGCTTTTTTATGGTCTTATTTCATGTTCAGGAATTAACTCAGATGACAATTTTTCCACTTTTAATTACCATAATCTCAATTATAGGTAGATACTGATTCTTTGCTCTAGAATGAGGTTAACTTGCTGTAGACTGTTAACCATTGGGTATTGAAGTAATTTTGGATTGTGGTGATATCTGTTGCTGATATTAGTATTTCTTGGTTCTTTTTCCAGAGTATAATCAGGTAAATATTTATTCCCTGACTCCATTACCCAAGCCAGCTAACAAATTACCCTTAAAGTGTCTTTTCCTTCAATATGGGTAAAACTTTCTATCATAAGGTTGGCATAGAGCAGAATTAAATTAGATGTTATTCATATAAAAAATAAAAATTTCTTAGCTGATACTTATTCTAATGCATCAAATCTAATGTGCCATTTATTAAGACATACCACTATTTTGCATGCTATTGATAAAAAAAAAATACCATCACTGTAAGACACATCTTACAGAGACTAAAGTGCTAAAAATTGAATCTATGAAAGGTGGTATATTTAAACTTTTGGGGCAAAAGTAAATCTTTAGGAAGTCTGAAATTTTATGGGTTTCTAGGAATTAAATATTTTGGCTTACTCTTTCAAGTAAATCTTTAGACTGAAATTGAGGGAAAACCTAGTTAAAACGTGTATACTTTGAATGGAAAATATGTATTCTTATTTTTTATTACCACTTAAGTTTCCATGGTCCATTTGTAAAACAGTATGTTGTTAATTTGCAGAGTTTTCTTTTGGAAACACTTGGAACAGTTTGTGTTGATTGGTCCAAAACAATTTAGCTCTAATTGGAAACAATTGTTAACAATTTTGTATTTTTTTCCTCTGATTTTGATAGGGTTTTCCCAACATGGTATGATTGGTGTGACTCAACCACGAAAAGTAGCTGCTATTTCAGTTGCTCAGAGGGTTGCCGAAGAAATGAAATGCACTTTGGGATCCAAAGTAGGGTACCAAGTTCGTTTTGATGATTGCAGCTCTAAGGTACAAAAGTTTTATTGCTATTTAAGTCCTGTAAACTTATAGAAAGATTGGAGAAAGTTATGAAAGATTTTAACTTCAAATCTGCATTATATTTTAAGGAAACAAAGCCCCAGATTAGAATTAAATTTTGTTGTTCATTGTTAAATGATTTAGCTCTGAAGTGTCTAATAGTTTTCCTATTTTCTCCCTTCTCAATTAGTTTATAAGTGACAGTTATTAAGGATTCTCTTATTTTATGTTTTTAGCTGTAAGACTCCTGGACCTGTAACATATTTGTAATATTTAAAACAATTTTTTATTGTCCTAAAATATATATAACGTAAGATTTACCATTTCAACCATTTTAGGTGTTACAAATTTCATTGGCATGAAATACATTTACAGTGTTATGTATCCATCAACACTGTATTTTCAGAATGTTTTTATCATCTCAAATAGAAACTACATCTACTAAACATTAACTCCCCCATTCCCTCCTCCCTCTAGCCTCCCTCTAGAACTTCTACTTTCTGTCTTTACAAATTTGCCTTTTCTAAGTACCTCATATAAGTTGAATCATATAATATTTGATCCTTTGTGTTTGGATTGTTTCATTTAGCATAATGTTTTCAAGGTTCATCCATATTGTATATCTGTATTCCTGAAGTCAATGGAAAATGGACAACTTAGCAAAGTCAGTAAGCAAGTATTTATTGAGTTATCTTCTGTATTCATGGCACCAACAAGTTTAAAATTGTTTTCTTTTTAATAGTTAATGGTTATAGAGGCGCCTGGGTGGCTCAGTGGGTTAAGCCTCTGCTTTCGGCTCAGGTCATGATCTCGGGGTCCTGGGATCGAGCCCTGCATTGGGCTCTCTGCTCAGTGGAGAGCCTGCTTCCCCCTCTCTCTGCCTGCCTCTCTGCTTACTCTCTCTCTGTCAAATAAATAAAATCTTTAAAAAAAATAGTTTACGGTTATAATTTATATTCCTTTGGGATTTTTTAATCCTATACCAAATACAGAATAATCCCTAATTAAATATGATCCCTAATGGGAATGGCCATCAATTATGGCACACAGTGACTCCCCAAAATAATATCTTTGCATTCCTAGTGGTTACTCCTGGGGAGTTTTCTTTCCTTTCTCTTCCTTTGTTTTATGTGTGTACTGTTGTTAACTTTTAGCTTTTGGACCTTATCCTCATCTTGTTTTAATGTTAGGCAACAGACACAGTTGTTTTGTTTTGTTTTGTTTTTTAAGATTTTATTATTAATTTTTCAAAGAGAGAACACTCAAATAGTTGGAACAGCAGGCAGAGGGAGAAGCAGGCTCTCTGCTGAGCAAGGAGCCTGATAGGGGACTTGATCCCAGGACCCTGGGATCATGACCTGAGTTGAAGGCAGACGCTTAACCAGCTGAGCCACCCAGGTGCCCCTGACAGACACAATTTTTAAAATAAGCAAATAGGGAAGAAGAGAGTGAGAGGAAATTGTGCACCTACCTCTGCCTTTTCTTCTGAGCCCTCTAAAAGTGAGACAGGGAGATGGATCCCATTTCATTGTTTCCCAAAACTTGCTCACGGAAAAATCCATTGCTTTATCTTACCACTTTCCCCAGACTACATTATATCTCCTTATTGGCCCCTTCTATTGCTTTATCCTAGAACATCCACCTTCGCTCCTTATCTCTGTCCCTGTATAGATCACAAGCTTTATAATTTACCATTCTTGTTATTAGACTAATTTATGTAATTTTTTATTTAGTCAGATTAAGTGGATAACTTAACATCTGCACATTTCAGGGGGAATTTAGTCTGCAAAGCAGGAGTGAATTTTTGTAACACTATATATTTAAGTTGATACACTCTGCTGTTTGAACATTAGGAAACCTCAATCAAGTATATGACTGATGGATGTTTACTCAAACATATTCTGGGAGATCCAAATCTTACCAAGTTCAGTGTCATCATTTTAGATGAAGCCCATGAGAGAACTCTAACTACAGTAAGTATTTTAATGTGCTGGTTGTTACTAGTTTACTTATCTGGGGTAGCTTTTACCGTGTAGAGAACTGCCTGGTCTTGCTTACATTTTAATCTATTGAAATAGGAATTCCTTGGTTAGGAAAGCAAAATATTTAAAATAAGTTGGTTGGTAGGTGTTGGTTGTGACTTATTAGAAATTTACTTTTTTTTTCAGGACATCTTGTTTGGTTTATTGAAGAAGTTATTTCAGGAGAAGTCTCCTAATAGGAAGGAACATTTGAAGGTTGTGGTGATGTCAGCAACTATGGAATTAGCCAAGCTCTCTGCATTCTTTGGAAATTGTCCAATATTTGATATACCTGGAAGGCTTTATCCAGTCAGAGAAAAATTCTGCAATTTGATTGGCCCACGAGACAGAGAAAATACTGCATATATTCAAGCGGTATTACTTGGCATCCATTTTATGTCTTTTTTTATATTTATGATTCTGGTTGAGTAGTTCAGTAATTCATTTGTTCCCTTTTATTTTCATGGCAGCCCTAATAGGTCCTAGAATTTTTGAGAACCAAATTTAATTCTTCAGTGGAATAAGGGGAGGTGGTTGGGAGTGGGGGACTATATTTCCATCAGCATATTATGCTTGTGTTACTTGCTTTAGATTGTGAAAGTGACCATGGATATCCATTTGAATGAGATGGCTGGAGACATCTTGGTTTTTCTGACTGGTGAGCATTCAATATCAGGTTTAAAAATTTTACTATTTATGTAAGAGCAGAATATGGAACCACAATAGAGGTGTTACTTTTGTTGGGAAATCTGGGCTTTAACTCATATTGCCTTAGCGTTGTATGATTATCTGAAAGTTTAAATATTCCATCTTATATAAGATACATAAGATAATTCTATACTGCCATAAAAACTGTCAGTCTCATGAGTAAATATATGTAAAACACACTGACCTTTTAGTAAAAAGATATTAAATGGTAAAGTATTAGTATTTTTATTAGTCTATCTTATATAAAGGTTTTACCACACTAAACAGTCCTGGATCTGAAGTCCATTATTTCAAAAGACATCCTACTGGTTCATTTCTTCTTTGAGTGGTGGGATGGTACTGTGTGATAGCAGTACATAAGGTGTTGAATCCATGTCTCATAGGCCTTTTTTGGAAGTAAAAAATAGATTAATTAAATCCTAAACTAGTGTGATTCTTCAATTAGCAGCATCCTACTAACAGAAATGAGTCATTTCATCGCTCACCTCCTACTCTGCCTTGTACTGATGTCAGAAGTGAGACATTGTAATGGTCTTTGCCTTTTTCAGGTTACTTAAGTATTTTGAACTACACCTAAATGCATAATCTCCTGGACTAGATTCTTCTATATTAATGATTAACTTTACTGAGTCTTCCTCAAATACTGTGCTAACAAGATGATAGGCTTGAAGATTATAAACATTTTTATTTCTGTAGAGGTTTAAATTTCTTGGAAAGTGGTCTATTTTTAATTCTGTTGTTGAGATTTGGTTACAATTTATGAGTTCATCTTCTTTAGATAAAATGAGATTTAAAATAGCTATTATGCAAAAATAATTTTAATCTAGAAGGCTTCTTTTTTTTCATTCTTAAATTAATTTTGCTCTTCAGTTGCTGACATTATTTTCCCTCCCTCATTTCAGGTCAGTTTGAAATTGAAAAAAGTTGTGAGTTACTTTTCCAGATGGCAGAGTCTGTTGATTATGATTATGATGTTCAAGATACAACTCTGGATGGTTTGTTAATATTGCCGTGTTATGGATCTATGACAACAGGTAATTCCTCACTAGAATAGAAAATTTGACTAATTTTTTTTAAAAAATTTATTGAATAATCACATACGTACAGAGCAGTGTACAGATTCTAAGTGTTTAGGTCAATTAATTTTATGAACAACTCATTTTTGTAACCAACACCCAGATCGTAAAATAGAACTTTAAGGGAACCAACATTCCTTGAGAGAAGTGATTTTTTTTCTCAAAGTCTTCATATTCACTTCTTCAGGAGCCTCGGACACCCCCCCCACCTTGATATTGTTTAAGAATGGGCTCTGTCCTCCCAGCAGAACAGAAATACTGTTGATAATTTTTTGAAATTAGTACTATAATTTCTTGATAGTAGTACCATAAGTCAAAACCTGATTTAGTATTGCCAAAGAATTTCTAGAAGCCATATACATCCAGGTACATCTGAGACTAAACACAGTGGACTATTTTCTTTTGAAGTAGCACACAGTCTGCTTTTCAAGAATGATCCTTTTCTTTTGTAATTTCAAAGAGCAAATGCAAACTTTTATTCTAATATTTGTTCTTAATAAATATTGTTGAATTAGGTTTAGAATTTGTTTAGTAAAACTACTTTATTATGGAATTTGATATGTAAAACTAAAGGGAAGTTACTTAGAGTGATTGTGATTAGCATTTAATGTAGTGTAAAAAGCATTTGAAGATTTTTATATTTTATATGTATTTTTGTTTTTGTTGAGTAGGTGGTTGTTAATTTTGTGTTAACAAAAAAAGTTTAGTAGTATGTGTTTTGGTAAATAATCATAGACCATCATGATCTTAGGGTCCTGGGATCGAGCTCTGCAAAGGGCTCTCTGCTCAGCAGGGAGCCTGCTTCCCCCTCTCCCTCTGCCTGCCTCTCTGCCTACTTGTGATCTCTTCTGTCAAATAAATAAATAAAATATTTNCTCAGCAGGGAGCCTGCTTCCCCCTCTCCCTCTGCCTGTCTCTCTGCCTACTTGTGATCTCTTCTGTCAAATAAATAAATAAAATATTTAAAAAAATAAGCATAGATCATGTGCTATTTTAGAAATCTCTTTTGTGATGATATTAGGCCCTTGCCCTCCATATGGAAATCTAACTTCAGGTTTTTTTTTATCTTTAAGGGAATTCTTAGGGTCATTATTAGATATTTAAGGTTCTCATTGTTTTCTGGAGATTTGATCTACTGGCTCCTTTAAAATTTACTTTGTTTACTGCTGAGGTAAACTGGTCATTCAAACCCCATTACGGTTGCTTTGTTATTGACTATTAACAATATAAATGTGTTTCTCTATATAAGTAATTTCATTCTTTCCTTTGTTATTGTCACAATGAAAATAATGTTCTGAGTCTGCTATTGCATCTTCTTTAATGGCCTGAAATATAGTTTTTATATTATTTAAGGTTGCGAATGACCTATTTCTCAAATCTCATGGGTTTTTTTTTTCCATTAGTTTATATTTTGATTTTGTGATAATAATGTCTCCTTGAAATTCTGTCAGCTGGGATAATATTTAATTACCTGGTTCTCCTGACCACTCTTTCTCTAAGTGTGCTGCCCTCCCACCCTTTCCAGCTTTTGTTCCTCTCTAAATTGTGACTATTTTTTAAGGTTTTATCCTTAGATTGCTGTTTTCTTAGAATTCTCTGTTTTGGAGAGGTTGACTATCTCTAGTTAAGTCTCACTCCTGCATTCTAGAACTCCTGGATCTTCTCACAGGGCTTTCTAATCTGTGCATCATGTCATCCTAGATCATTCAGTCCAAATAAGTGACAACTCCTAAGTGACAGGTTTTGTTTTGTTTTTGTTTTTGTTTTTGTCTTGTCCAGATTATTCATTCTTCTTTTTCGTTTTTCATTGTCATTGTTAGAGTTGGGATCCTCAATTTGCTTTCCTGAGTTGTTAACATAACCTGTTTTCCTGATGTAATTTACCATCCTACCTGCAGTGGTAAGCATCATCTTTCAAAAGCACAGCTCTGATTGTGTCGGTTTCCAGTTGGGTATCTCAGCCATTCCCTGTTACCAGCTGAATTAAAATGCTAACTTAATAACTTGGCATTCATTTTTCTTCCATTGTGATTTCAGTCTGCTTTCAGCCTTAATGCCCAGTGTATGAGATTTTCTGTGTTAGCATATATGTGTGAATGGTAAAGATGTAGAGCTGGCTGTCAGTAGAGGCATTACTGAAGGGTTTTGTTTCTTTATTTTAGTTTCCCTTCTGGTTCCAGGGGCACTATAAATAAGGGTGAGCTACTGGTGATCCATTATGAGCATAATAATATTTATGGGAGCAATTTCTAACAATACAAAGAGGCATTCAAATGGAGCTGATGAGGTACTGAGTAATGGGTGAAGTGAAGTTGGGAGTGGCAGGTTCCTGGGATCTTAGGCTTTTTTTTTTTTTTAACTGTGGCTAATACAATACAGCACTTATTTTCTTTATTATTCCTACTTGCGTTGGTGGGGGAAAACACTATTATAGTGTTATTTCCTTTATTTCCTATTATTTCTTAGAAACATAAAGCTTGTACTTGGGAGTGAGGAAAGGGAAGAGGGGTTTCCTGCTTGTAGCCTGTTGTGAAGACGGCTCAAAAATGACTCAGATCGGGGCGTCTGGGTGGCTCAGTGGGTTAAGCCTCTGCCTTCAGCTCAAGTCATGATCTCAGGGTCCTGGGATCAAGCCCCCTCTGCTCAGCAGGGAGGCTGCTTCCCCCTCCCCCCATCCTTCTGCCTGCCTCTCTGCCTACTTGTGATCTCTCTCTCTGTCAAATAAATAAATAAAATCTTAAAAAAAATGACTCAGTTCTAGGTTTAGTGAATAAGTGAAGATTATGAGGTGGGTATGCTGTATTTGCTTTTATTTCTGGGGTAGCCATGAGGGTGGCTGACTATTTTAAAGGGACATCTTAAGATACCTCCCTAATTGACATAAAAAATTTTTTTCAACTGTCAAATGCGAAGTGCTATGGTATCCCTTCTAATGCCAAGATTATATGATCCCACTCCCTGGGCTGAACTCCTAACTCCCACCCTTTGAGGTGTTTCTCTCAAACTGAAAGTGTAGGCAGTATTTTTTATTCCATTTCTTTCCACATCTTTTTTTGTGATAGCATTTGATATTTCCTTAACTTGAACTCCTCCTTTCCCTTTTATTCTCTCCTCTTACTGGCTGAAATCCTGCCGTTTTGTTTCAAAAGTGCAACCACCTCAATAAAAACCTTCCCTGATTTCTCACTTCACAACTGCCTTTGATCTCTTCTTTATTTAAACCTCATTGTGCTTTGCTGCACCTCTTGTGGCACTTAACACATTCTACCTCGTGTTATGGTTGCCTCATCTCCTTTCTGAAATTGTGAACTACTTGAGTGTTTAGATGATTAGATGTTTGTTAAACTGAGTTCCAGATTTTCCACTTTCTGCTAGACATTCTGTTATGTCTTGTAGCAAAACGCTGTGTCTAAACCCTTATTTTTGTTTCCCTCAAACCATTTTGCTCTTCTGACTTCCCTCTATTGTTCAAGATTTTGCAGTTCTTCAGGTTTACTGAAATATACCTATTATTTCATAAGCAACAAATATTTGCATGGAATTTGATTATAGCACTAAAAGTAATTAGCTCAATTCAGTGCTTCTTAGCCTTTTTAGAGGGTGGAGTCTGAGATTCTTTTTAAAAGATAATAAAAGCCATGGTTTCTTTAGAAAAATGCACATATAGCCATAAGTATTTTTCTTACATAATCAGAGTTCTTTATTGAACAGATAGAGACTAAGTGATGTTCCTGAGGTCACATAGTAAACCTGCATTTGCTAACTGGTTATTCAGTAGGGGGTGAAAAAATAGTACATGTGTTTTTGGAATACATGAAGAAAAGGAAAGGAGCTTTACCATGGATTAGTGTACAGTATTTTAAAAGAGGAAAACTGCACATTTAGATTATTGCATTAATCCAAAAGTAGTTTTATTTCTTTCTTCTTCCTTCACAACAAAGACATTATCTCATTTTGGCAAGTACCTAGAATTTGGCTTTGTTGGTGATAATTTCCTTAAATGATAAAGACGAGGAGGGGGAATAAGGCTAGTGAGCTTCACATAAAAACTTTACTCCAAATGTGAAATTTTTTCTTTTGTCTTACAAAGCACACATAGTTGTAAAGAGTACATAGTTGGGGACTATGTAGTTGTAAAATATAATCAGAAAAGTTAGAAAGACAATTAAACTTAGATCTCAGCAACATAGTTAAGTGATAATCCCTATTAATATTCTGCAGTATATTGTTCTAAGCTTTTTTATATATTTAAATATATTTTTGTTTAGCTTTTTCTAACAAAAAATGACATTTTGTTATATATGTTCTTTAATGTTTTTCTCTTTAGCCCTTTGGAGAAATTTTTAAAGTTTATGAAAGTACAAAAACAATCCATTTCCCACTGTGCAGAATTAACACACTCTTAGTGTCTCCGCATTTTTGCTCATTTTCCTTTTAAAAAAAATCATTCAATTAAGGAAAAATGATATAGTTTCATTAAAAAGAATTCAAGCAGTGTCCAAAGTTACAAAGGTAAAAGTAATCACAAGTTCCTCCATACAAAAATAACCAGATCTGTGTGTAGGTGTGTGTGTGTGTGTGTGTGTATGTGTGTACATATAGAAGGATAAGGAAATAAACAAGTGGGTTGATAGAAATACTTTTTAAAAGTGAGATTATACTGTTAGTTGCTTTTTAAAAAAGTGTTTAATTTTATGTGAATTTACTTGAAGGAATTGTTACATGTCAGGTAACTTTCTTTACCACATGAGAATATGATATAAAAAAGGTTGCTTTCGAGTCTAAAAAGATGAAAAATTTTAAGAAGTTGAAGTTAATCTCTTCTTTTTAAACCATGTGTGATTGGATATCTTATCTGCTTATTCTCTGATTTGAAAGATAAGGACTTAAGTACTTTGATTCTTCTGTATCTTTGCCTTCCGATTTTTGTTAGTTATTTTTACATTGTTTAGATGTTTATCATCAATCCTTTTATCATGGTTTTTCCATTCTTAAGTTACTTTTGGTTAATTTTCAATTGCCTGAGTTTTGTTAACTTTTATTCTTTTTTAACAGAAGGGCTCTTGAATGTAACTTTTTCTTATTACTCTTTTACGTTTGAGAATGTCTCACTTTTGCCTTTATACTTGAACTATATCATGTCTGGGTTTTTATGTTCTTGGATCACACTTTCTTTTCCTTAGAACTTGGTAGATGTTGCCCACTTGGCTTCTGGCTTTGAATGTTGCTGTGGAGAAGTCTGAGGCCAGCCTGATTTTTTTTTCCCTTCCTTGTAAGTGATTTGCTTTTTCTGTCGGATTGCCTTAAAAAGAATTTTTTTTTTATTTCTTTGATTTTTAGAGTTCAGTGGTTTTAATTAGGATACTTTTTGGTATTGAATATTTTATATTAAAATTTCCTGGAATTTGATGTGCTTTTTTAAAAAATCAACTTTATTGGGGTATAGTTTACATACAATAAACTATGCTTGTTTTTAAGTGTATAGTTACGTGAATTTTGACAAATGTACATACCTGTGTAATGATTACCACAAACAAGATGATCTTTTTTGATGTGTTCTTTTGATCTGCAAATTCAGTTTTTATTTCAGGGAAACTCTTTTGTGTTATATCCTTGAATATAATTTTTATGTATTTATCAGTTTCTGTACTTCAGGGATACCAATTATTCTTATGTTGGATTGCCAGTCTTCCATATTTTTTTAGCTTCCTTCTAGTTACTTTTTCAGTTGCATTTACTGATTATTCAAGCCTTTTCTCTGTGTCAAGAATTTGATTTTCAGCTGTTACTGAGAATTCTCAAGATATTTTTGACTCACCCAAAAATAACTTTTTGGGGGCAGAGGAGAGCAGTTTGAGCTGAGCAGTGTTGTACTTCTTTCTTTTGCTCCAGAACTGTCATCTTTTCCCCCCTTTGATTGACAGTTTCTGTTTATTACTTTTTCTTCTCTTTCTCTCTCCCTCTCTCTCAGAAATAGTTCTGCTTTGGAATCTTTTGGGGGAACTTTGGGACAAAATATTCTATGAGGAAGTTTCATTGGCCTTAACATATAATATGTCATAGCATAAATCTAGGAGTGTTTCTTCATTATGAGTGTCGAGTGGTCTCTCAGTATCCTTATTTCTTGATAGACTTTGGACATCTTTTTTGCCTCTTTGTCAATCCCCCATCCTCCCCATTAATAACAACCTAGGACTTACTACATCTTAATGAAAGCATTCCGTTTCCCCTTTCCTTCCTAGAGAGAGAGAATGTGCTTTAGGATATATTTAACTTTTTTTTCAAACCTTTATAAACAAACATAAAACTGGTATGTGTTGGATTGCCTAGCTGGCTCGGTTAGAAAAGCATGCAACTCTTGATCTCAGGGTTGTGAGTTTGAGCCCCACATTGGGTTTAGAGATAACTAAAAAAATAAACAAATAAACTTAAACTGGTGTGTGTTTATACTCAGGGAATATGGTATTAAAGTGTGTGGGTGAAATGGAAATGAAGTAAACCTGAGTCTTGTCAAAACAGCAGTTTCAAGACTTCTTAATTGATTATAGTGAAGAAAATGGTAAATGAAACTGAAATTTTGCTTGAACTGAACACTTAAAATATTAGGTATTTTTAGAAGTGGGTTGATTGAAAAACAGACTTGATTATGTAGGTAAACATGTTCAGAAAGGACATTTTTAATTTATGTAAATTTTTAGGGTAGTGTGGTAGAAAGGATGTTAACTTACTATTTATATAATGCATTTTTTACTTATCAATTCATTGAACTCTATTGAAAACTTTCTGTGGTCTAGGTAGTGGGGATATGTCTTGAATAAAAGAAAATCCTTGTTTCATGGAGCTACATTGTAGTAGAACAAGTAGATCATAAATAATGTATAAGCATAATTTGAACTACAAAGTAGTATAATACTCCTTTGAACCATCTGGAAGAAATGAGCTATCTAAGTCTAATATCAAAAAAATAATTCTTAACCAAAGTTAACTATAAATCTAAGAGAGATAGGTCTTTTTGGAATTATTTCTGTATTTACCTCAAAGCTTCTCCACAGATATCTTTTTTTATAAGCTGCCTTTCTAGCACTTTTTTACTTGTAAAGTTAATTTTGAATTATGTGGAAGAATAGCAACATTACTCAACTTGGTTTCAAATTTGTCTATCTGTAAATCTTAGCAAGTCATTTGACCTCTCTGGGATTTAGTTTTCTCATCTATAAAATGAGACCATTGGCTTAGTTCCATGATTTTAAAACTATGCTCATGTGTACCACTCCTTTTCTCCCTTATAATGGTTCAACTTTGGTCTGTTATATATACTGGGAATACATGGATCTTCGGAAAACTTTATTTGAGAATAGATTTTGTACTTTATTTCAAAACAGGTTTTATTAAGATTTTCTCAGTTACTGCAAAGAAAACAATTTGAGATTGCTCAAGTAGAAAAGGTGAATTTTCTAAACAAATATGGGCATATCTTGTGGAAAACAAATACAACCAGGCATTTAATTTTTTTTTCTTCTTAAGGTGTATATGTACTTACTGTTCTAATGTATAATGTACAATAGTAAATATATGTAACAGTTTTAAAAGATGTTATGAAACATATAAATAAAAATGCCAATAATTTCTTTTCATACCCCTAATAGATTGACTTGTATACTCACTGGAGTGATCACTGTAATTTTTGGAGATTATTGAAGTAGAGTGATCCACTCAAACAAATCCTTTGCTTTGAAGTTCCTTGATCTCTACACACTTAGACTCTTTAAGTGATCTTTTCCTTCATCCCACTTAAACCACCTATTCAGAAGCTTCTATCCCAGACTTTGTCATTACCATCATTTTCTGATCTCAGTTTTAAATATCTTTTTGATGATTACTTCCTGTTTTTTGCCAGATACTCTACTGTTTGTAATTCAACAATTTTCAGAATGCATTGACACTTGTCCTTTATCAGCGTTCACTTACCTTCTTTCACCCATACCATAATCATTTCCTTGCAAACATTCTTAACTCTTTTGTCTTATTTTGTGCTTAACCTGGCAGGAGAGCAAATCTGGCCAAATCTGTCTTACTACTTACTTTACACCCAGTCCCCTCAAGGCCTGGGAAGAGCCAGGAACCCAGAAATATTGTCTTATCAACTTTTATGGCTAATTCATTATTTTCTTTTTAGACTTCATGTACATCAACCACTTTCCTATGGTTCACAAGTTCATTTTTCTTCTTTGCAAGAGACTAGCCTAATCAAATAGAGCATCTCTTGGACCTTATTCCAAATTCCAGGAGATTGCCCCAGCTTGGGGGAAATGTTTATCTTTGGTGCCATAAACTATGGCTGGAGGAACAAGGTATAATACAAGCATTGCTGTTGGGGTTCACTCTTCAGAATCTGTGGATAGGGGAAATGAGTGTGATGTTACTTGCTTAGAGAGGTAGCCATCAGAAAGATACCCCAAAAAGTGAAAAACACTTAGCTGGTGAGTCTTTAAGGTATAGAGAGGTCCTTAATGTGTAGTCCACGGATAGGCTGCAGTGAGTTCCTGAACACCCTGAAATTGTTTGAAATGTGCGTGTGTATACATATGTGCCTTTTAATGGAGAAGAGGGCCACAGTTTTTAAATATTCTCAAAGGGAGCTATGACCTACATAAAGGACTCTGCTGTCGGGTTTATGTTAGCAATAATAATCTCTGATTTAATGGATCTAGACATGTTAGCAGTAAAAGGTGAGGCAAAGATGAGTTTTGCTATTTTGAATTCAGGATAATTAAAGAGGTGAAGGAAGCATAACTTTTAATGAAAAGAAGTAAGTTCTTTCAAAAGTGGAGTTTGACAAATGCATATGGTAAATTAACATTTTCTCTTTACATGTATTTTAGATCAACAGAGGAGAATATTTTTGCCACCTCCACCTGGAATTAGAAAATGCGTCATATCCACCAATATTTCTGCAACATCTTTGACAATAGATGGAATCAGGTACAACTTTTAAAGTTTCTTTTAAAGCCAAAGAAGCCACTTAGCTTTGAGTTTGCTCCTCTTTGCCCTCCATTTATTTTCTTGTCGCCCTACCTGTAATCACCTACTATATTTTATAATTATTGTTTGCCATGATTAGGAAATGGAGTCGGAGGTACACATAGTATTCCTGATCATACTTTTTAATACTTTTATCTGGAAATTTGTAGCTTTCTCTTCCCAAATTTAAGATTATGTGTAATGCTTCATGGGTTTCATTATTCATTGAATAGAAAGCCAAAGCTGTTTTTCTGTACTCACTATCAGCATATAACTAAGATAATATGATATTCCCTTCACATCTGGCACCTCCACTTGGTGGAGTTGTATGTCCAAGTGTTGTATGTCCAAGTGTTTAGCTGAAGGTACTGTTCTCACTTTTCACCTTTTTGTGAAATGAACTATGATGTGAGTCTCTTATTTTTTAATGTAATCAATGATGCCATCAATTTTTGAGTAAATTTACTGGAGAAACACTGGGAAATTTTAAATCTAGACTGATGGTTAATGTGAAGTTCTTTTAGTCTATTGAACCACAGCCCTTTTGGATATTTATCTTTTATCCAATATATTTTGTGTCCTTAACTAAAAGTCTATCAGTTTGCCACGGGAAGGCTGGATTGGGAGTCTCAAAGATCCTGTGTCTTTCCTTTGTGGAAAATGATCACCCAGATCTAAGAGGTAGTTTAATTTCCCTTGCTTTTCTCTTTTACTTTTTTTTTTAAAGATTTTATTTATTTATTTACTTGACAGAAAGCGAGATCACAAGTAGGCAGAGAGGCAGGCAGAGAGAGGGGAGGAAGCATGCTCCCCACTGAGCAGGGAGCCGGACATGGGCCTCGATCCCAGGACCCTGAGACCACGACCTGAGCCAAAGGCAGAGGCTTCAACCCACTGAGCCACCCAGGCACCCTCTCTTTTACTTTAAAAATAATTATTTCAGGGCGCCTGGGTGGCTCAGTGGGTTAAAGCCGCTGCCTTCGGCTCAGGTCATGATCCCAGGGTCCTGGGATCGAGGCCCACATCGGGCTCTCTGCTCAGCGGGGAGCCTGCTTCCTCCTCTCTCCTCTCTGCCTGCCTCTCTGCCTACTTGTAATCTCTCTCTCTCTGTGTCAAATGAATAAATAAAAAATAAAATAAAATAAAAAAATAAAAATAATTATTTCACTAAGGACTTTCACTTCTTTGGAGCAAATTTACCTCTTTAATTTTCTGTTTCCAGCAAAGGCCAAAGTCATTAAATATTATGTTTTGGAATGTTCCCTTAGCGAATGGTGGACTTACTACTATTCCTAACTTAGTTTTTCACCTGACTTGTTCTCTGTGTAGTTGATTTAAATAGTGTTGTTAAAGGCTACCTGGAATTAGATTCTAAACCTATTAGAGTGGTCTAGAGGTGACTTTCAAGTTTGTTTTTTTAGAGGAGAAATTCACATAATATAAAATTAACATTTAAAAGTGAACAGTTAGTATTTAGTACATTTACAGTGGTGTACAAACACTAACACTACCTCTGTCTAATTCTAAAACATTTTTATTACCCCAAAATAAAACTCTATACCCTTTCAGCTGTTACTCCCCATGCTCCCCTCCAGTCCAGCCTTTGGCAACCACCAGCCTATTTTCTGTTTTTATGGAGATCCTATTCTGGGTATTTCATATCAATGGTCAAACATTGTATGACCTTTTGTGTCTGGCTTCTCTCACTCATCATGCTGTCAAGGTTCATCCACGTTGTAGCACATATCAGCACTTCATTTTTGTGGCTGAATAATTTTCTATTATATGTATATACCATAATTTGTTTATTCATGTATCCCTTAATGGTAATGGACATTGAGGTTATTTCTACCTTTTGGCTGTTATGAATAGTGCTTCTATAAAAATATGTCTACAAGTATTGGCTGAGTACTCGTTTCAGTTCTTTTGGGTATACACTGAAGAATGTAATTTCTGGGTCATGTGATAATTCTGTGTTTAACATTTAGAGGAACCTTTAGACCATTTTGCACATTGGTTTAACCATTTTACATTTCCATTAGTAATGTGCAGGGATTCTAATTTTTTAACTTTTAAGTTTTACGTTTAATATAAAAGTCATCATATAGTTGTTAGTTTGGTAGAACAGGAGAATCTGAAGTGGCTAAATATCAACAAGTCTTATATTCTAGAAACTAAACTGGTTTTCATTCTTCTTAGATATGTGGTAGATGGTGGCTTTGTGAAGCAGTTAAATCACAATCCCAGATTAGGGCTGGACATCCTGGAGGTGGTTCCAATTTCAAAGTAAGTGTCTATGTCAAGCATTTTTGTTCAAAGAACAGTTTATTAGGTCATTTTTAAGTGGTTAGGGGGTACGATGTCAACTACTTAGGAAACTTACAGTACATTTTGGGAACTTCTGTTTTTTTTCTTCTTAAGGAGTGAGGCATTACAGCGAAGTGGCCGAGCTGGCAGAACTTCCTCAGGAAAATGCTTTCGGATCTATAGTAAAGATTTTTGGAACCAGTGTATGCCTGACCACGTGATCCCTGAAATTAAGAGAACTAGTTTGACATCTGTAGTTCTGACCTTAAAGTGCCTTGCCATACACGATGTTATAAGGTATGTAGACAATTTGAAAAAAGAAAAATTTGTTAAGATGAAGCCATGTTATTCCTCAGAATTCTTTTAAAGTATTTGACTCCTATATTCCCCTCATTTCAAGGTTTAGCTAAACCCAAATAAAAGGCTTCTTTGCAGTGCTTTCCTGTGATTTGATTCCTTGCTCCTGTTTTAACCTTGGCCTAATGGGGTGTTTCATGCTGATGTTTGGATCATTTAGTGACCACTGCTTATCTGTAATGAAAGGTATATAATGACTCTTATTCCAATCAGAAAGTGGTTTTCTGGTAGCATCTTTTACGTGACCAGCATTGTAGCAAGTACTGTGAAAGATAGAGTAATACTCTGTGGTAGTATTTTGCTTTCACTAAACTTAGTTATATTAGGGAAACAAGAATCAGACACATGAAAGAAAGAATGGGACAACTGTTAAGTTACTCAGATTGTTAAACTATATAATTAATTGGCATAGGATAGAATATTGTTTCAGGGGCTTGAAATTTCATATTATACATGATAGTGGAAGTAATGAAGGAAAATACTGTCCTTAGTCTTAATTTTAGTCTAAATTGTCTACAAAAGTTCAGGAACTGTGGGAGAAGGTGACCGTGCATTCTTTAAATTCATAACACAGGAAATAATTACTAGGTATATCCAAGTATGTATTGTATACCTTTGGAAAGCCAATTAAAATATTTTTTGGATAGTTTAAAACTAGAGATTTTCTAAATGAGAATAGAGATCTTAGAAAGAGAAAAGCGTATAATATATGAAATTCTAACTGTAATCATGAATGATAATGAGAAAGAAGAATCATTTAAATAAATCTAAATGGCTGAACAGAAAGCTTTCAAATGAACCCAGATTTTAAAATAATATACATAATAGGATTTTTGTGAATAATATATAAATACAGAGCAACATATAATCAAGAATAAATATGTATTAGAAAGATAGGAATAATATTAAAAGTGGTATATAATTAAGAATGTATATATTAGAAAAGTAGGAATAATAATTACTTAATATCATCTGCACTGAGTTATTTTTCCATCTTAAGTTTTAAGACTTAGAATGTACCTAAAATGGGGCGCCTGGGTGGCTCAGTGGGTTAAAGCCTCTGCCTTCGGCTCAGGTCATGATCTCAGGGTCCTGGGATCGAGCCCCGCATCGGGCTTTCTTCTCAGCGGGGAGCCTGCTTCCCCCCTCCCTCTGCCTGCCTCTCCGCCTACTTGTAATCTCTCTGTGTCAAATAAATAAATAAAATCTTAAAAAAAAAAAAAAAGAATGTACTAAAAGTTCCCAAAATGCTAAAGACAAACAAAAACAAAAAACGAACAAAAAAGATTTCTCCTCTCTTTCTCCTTCTCTCTTTTTAGGATTTTGTTTTTAAGTAATCTCTACACCCAGTGTGGGGCTCGAGCTCACAACCCCAAAATCAAGAGTCACATGCTCCACCAGCTGAACCAGCTGGGTGTCTCTCTCCTCTCTCTTTTTATTTTATGTATTTATTTATTTATTTTCTTTCTCTTTTTAATATATGTGTAGAATAAGGAGAAATAGAGCCAGTATTAACTTGCAGATTTTGGGTTATATAAGAGAAATTATGCAGAACAGGTTGCCAGAAAATTGTAAGAAATACAAATGTTTTGACTTCTTCATTTAGGAAAAGGGCAGAATCTGAAAACAACTGCCCAGTATGCTTGAAATTGATCTTCAGCAAATTCTAGCAGAGTTTTTTTTAGAAAAAATGGCTTTAAAGAATTTAATGGTGATTTATAGTAATCCATATGAATCAAAATGATTCACAAAGAATATGTCATAACAAACCATTTCCTTTTTTTGTTTTTTTTTTAATTTTATTTTTATTATTTGCCCAAGAGGTACAGGTCTGTGAATCATCAGGCTTACATCTTTCACAGCATTCACCAAAGCACAAACCCTCCCCAATGTCCATAACCCATCCACCCTATCCCTACCCTCCCACCCCCCAGTAACCCTCAGTTTGTTTTATGAGATTAGAAGTCTCTTATGGTTTGTCTCCTTCCCCATCCCATCTTGTTTCATTATTTTTCCCTCCCTACCCCCCACAACCCCCCACCCTGCCCCTCAAGTTCCTCATATCAGAGAGATCATATGATAATTGTCTTTCTCTGATTGACTTATTTCGCTCAGCATAATACCCTCCAGTTCCATCCATGTCGTTGCGAATGGCAAGATTTCGTTTCTTTTGATAGCTGCATAATATTCCATTGTATATATATACCACATCTTCTTTATCCATTCATCTGTTGATGGACATCTAGGTTCTTTCCATAGTTTGGCTATTGTGGACATTGCTGCTATAAACATTCGGGTGCACGTGCCCCTGAGGATCACTACCTTTGTGTCTTTAGGATAAATACCCAGTAGTGCAATTGCTGGGTCGTAGGGTAGCTCCATTTTCAACTTTTTGAGGAATCTCCATACTGTTTTCCAGAGTGGCTGCACCAGTTTGCATTCCCACCAACAGTGTAGGAGGGTTCCCCTTTCTCCGCAACCTCGCCAACATCTGTCATTTCCTGACTTGTTGATTTTAGCCATTCTGACTGGTGTCAAACCATTTCCTTTTTAGTTTGAAGACAGGACTGTCTACATAACGGGTGCACCATAAGACTTTATTGAATGATAACCTAATGTCTCTTGTTTTCTACACAGCATATGAAAAGATTTTTTCTACCTATCTATATATACCTATTTTATCTATCTTATTCATCTTTTGAATAAGGTGGCAGTACTGCTGAATATACTTGCCAAATAGCCAAATCCAGAATGTATTGATTAATTGCTTAGCATAGCCTAGATGGAGGTTTTGCTGATAGTGTGCTAAACTTTGCTCTTTCCTCATGAGCATTTTCAATGAAAATATTAAAGATATTGAAGTCATGGTTATAGATTGCTAGAAAATGTCTTGATATCTAATGAGTAGATGATTAAAACTGGAAAATTTAGAATTACCTTAATAGGCAAAAATCAACAAGGCCGAAGTCTGAAAGGTTACATCTTATAGCCTTCATTTGGGTTATATATGTTAAGGAAATGGACATGGAAAAGATCTGAAATTATCACATCACTACAACTTAGTATGAGCTTGCAATTATTATTTTGTTTAGAAAACAATAAAAAATTTCTACTGGCAGGACGCCTGGGTGGCTCAGTTGGTCTGCCTTCGGCTTGGGTCATGATCCAGGGTCCTGGGATGGAGTCCAGTGTTGGGCTTCCTGCTCAGCAGGGAGCCTGCTTTTCCTTCTGCCTTCCACTCCCCTTGCTTGTGTTCTCTCTCTGGCAAATAAATAATTAAAATATTTTAAAAAATAAAGAGTTAAAAAAAATTCCTACTGGCATGGACTTAAGTTGCGTTAATAGACTGCAATGTCCAAATGACTGGAATTATAGCATTCCTGTTCTGTGTTGGTCACTTTACATTTGTAGTTCATTTATGGATATCATCACATTTTATGACGATTTTGACAAGCTAGAGTGTTTCTAAAAGATGGTAATTAGGTATGGTGGTTCTCTTAGAAAGCAAATAATACAAGGAGTGCTTGACACAATTTGGTAATTGGTATAATCAAGGGTGAAAAATAATGGTAGTTTGTACGCATTTGAAAGGGCACTCATGTAGAAGAGGAAGCTGACTAATTTGGTATTCCTCTAGGACAGGGGTCGACAATCATGTTCCAGGCTCACTGGCTGTTTTTGTAAATAAAATTTCATTGGAACACAGCCATGCATGTTCATTCATGTATGGTTGCTTTTGCTACAACAGCAGAGTTGAATAATTGTGACAGAGACCATATGGCCTACAAAACCTAAAGTATTTACTGTCTGGCCTTTTACAGAAAGTGTTTGCTGACTCTTGCTCTAGAAGATACCAGGACTTGTTGGTACAAGTTTAAGGAAAACTGACTGTAGAACAGTCTATAAGATTTTTGTTTATTTGTTTTTAAATAGAGCTGTGAATCCTGGAATGGACTTTTATGTAAGGTATTGGACCTTTTGTCCTTTGTTGGACTTTTTCAAGGTGAGAATTTAGAGTAGATGATTTAACTATCTCAAGACTTCTGGTGGAAAAAGTAATCCAGTGCCAATAGTATTAATATTCAGGCTTGGTTATATGCCACCCTTTGTCAATATTATTGTCTTATGTTCATTCATAGTATTGTTATGTAAGAGAATGTCTTTATTTTCAAAGATTTTTATTTATTTTTCATTTATTTATTTTAGAGAGATCGAGTGTGCATGTGAGCAAAGGGAAGGGCACAGTGGGAGGAAGAGGGAAGGAATCCCAAGTGGACTCCGTGCTGACTGTGGAGCCTGATATGGGCCCCATCTCAGGACTCTGAGATCATAACCTGAGCCAAAACCAAGAGTGGGACACTCAACTGATTAAGCCACCCAGGCACCCCTAAGTTGACTTTATTTTCAGAGGATGCATGCTGAAATATTTTGGGAGTGAATTGGCATTGTATTTGCAACTTGTTTTCAGATAGTTCAGGAGAAAATAAGAATATACATAAAGCAAATATGGTAAAATTAATCAAGTATACTTACCATTTTATTAAAAGCCATATTGAATTACTGTTGATCAACTTGTAATATTTGCCTACTTTCAATTTTTCTCCACTGGCTTATAAAATTGTAATAAAAATTGTGGGCTACAGAACAGTGTAGTTTTGACATTGGCTATGAAGAATGGGGTAGGAATAAGATAGGTAGAGAAGAATGGTAAGTGTTCTAGCTAAGGGTTATCAAAAAGAAGTGCTTTTTGAATTAAACAGAAGAGTGTGATTCAGCACTGAGTTCTATTCCTGAAATCAACATTGCATAGTATGTTAACTAACTAGAATTTTTTTTTTTAAGATCTTATTTATTTATTTGACAGAGACAGTGAGAGAGGGAGCACAAGCAAGGGGGAGTGGGAGAGGAAGTAGTAGGCTTCCTGCCGAGCAGGGAGCCTGATTCGGGGTTCGATCCCAGGACACTGGGATATGACCTGAGCCGAAGGCAGACCCTTAACGACTGAGCCACCCAGGTGCCCCAACTAACAAGAATTTAAATAAAAATTTAGAAAGAAAAAAAGTGTGATTCAGAAAAAATAATTTCCTCCTTTGCTGAATGCTGATCATGATCATAGAATGCTTACAGAAGGGCACCTGGGTGGCTCAGTCATTAAGCGTCTGCCTTCTGCTCAGGTCATGATCCCGGTGTCCTGGGATCGAGCCCCACATCAGAGTCCCTGTTCAGTGGGAAGCCTGCTTCTCCCTCTGCCTGGTGCTCCCCCTGCTTGTGTTCCCTCTCTTACCATCTCTTTCTGTCATAAATAAGTAAAATCTTAAAAAAAAATGCTTAGGAAAAAAAAAGAGGAGAGAAGGGCTTGAAAAAAAGAAGTAAAAGCTTTTAAAGAAATTGTCAAGTCTGTGTAAAATCTTATAATGGTCCAGGAATGGAATCTTATTAATATGTCATTTAAACACACAGGTTTCCCTATTTGGATCCACCTAATGAGAGACTCATTTTGGAAGCTCTTAAACAACTTTACCAGTGTGATGCTATTGACAGGTAAAACAACAACAAAAAAACCCCAACCACAACAGATGTTAATCTCTTTCTGTTTCGTTTTATTATTTTTACAACTTTTTATTTTAAGTGAACTCAGTGTCACACATGGGGCTCAAACTCATGACCTCGAGATCAGGAGTCACATGCTCTACCAACTGAGCCAATCAGGCACCCCAATCTCTTTTTTATTTTATTTACTTTTTATTTATTTATTTTGGGGGGGAGAGAGGGTGTGCCAGGGGAGGAACAGAGGGAGAGGGACAGGTAGACTCCACGCTCAGTGCAGAGCCTGTTGCAGCACTTGATTCCATGATCCTGAGATCGTGACCTGAACCAAAATCAAGAATTGGATCCTTACCTGACTGAGCCCCTCAGGCGCCCCCCCAATCTCTTTTTCAAATAGGGTTCTTAATAGTTAGTTGCCTTTATCAGTAGGAAATGATTTGTTTGAATTGAATGGATTGTTTTATCTGAAGTTAGAATTTGTCCTAAGTTTTTCTTTGCCACAATTCTGAATTTAAAAATTATATGATAAAACTATGTTTGTATTTGGTATTATTTAACAAGTAATTTTTGAGTATCATTTCAGTACCAGGCTTTAAGCTGGGTATATGAAGTAATAAGAGAGCCAGAGTCCTTGTTCTCATGATTGTGTGATGGGGAAAGATTTGGTAATTATCATTCTCTTATTTCTTCAAGGATATCCTCTATGCTTCTGTACCGTTTTGTGTCTTTTTTTTTTTTATAGTACTTTATTCTGCCTCATTGTTTAGTTTTTTGGATGTTTTGGCCCTTGAAAGCAGGGAATATATCAGCTTTATGTTTTCTTTTATCAATGATCAGTGTATCATGTTTTTTGTATTGAATTTCTGGAGTTGATTTAAGGTAATATGAACTATATCTGATTTATTTTAAATGATGAACATTTCATATGTACTCTCCCAAGATAGAAAGACTTACGGAATTTTCTTTCTATTAAGGAGTGGCCATGTGACCAGATTGGGTTTGTCTATGGTGGAATTTCCTCTCCCTCCACATCTGACATGTGCAGTAATAAAGGCTGCTTCTCTGGATTGTGAAGATCTGCTACTTCCAATAGCAGCAATGTTGTCTGTGGAAAATGTCTTCATTAGGCCGGGTAAGAAATTTATTGATGAGTTTTTAAAAGATTAATAGACTTTAGTTTTTAGAGCAGTTTTAGGTTTAAAGAAAAATTAAGGATAAGTACAGACACACACAGTTGGCTCATGCTTAATATCTTTCGTTAGTGTGGTACATTTGTTATTATTGATGAGCCAGTATTGATACATTATGATTAACCAAAAGGGTCACTGTATTATATATTTGGGTTTTGACAAATCTGTAATAACACATTTCCACCATTACAGTAATATACTAAATAATTGCACTCCCCTAAACATCCCCTTGTTGTTTGCCTATTCATCCCTACATCCCTTCCCCCAAGATAGCTTAAGAATGCACATTTAAGGGGCGCCTGGGTGGCTCAGTCGCTTAAGCCTCTGCCTTCAGCTCAGGTCATGATCTTGGGTCCCTGGGATCAAGCCCCACATGGGGCTCCCTGCTATGCCGGGGGCCTGCCTCTCTCTCTCTCCCTCTCCCTGCCAATCCCCCTGCTTGTGCTTGCTCTCTCCCTTTCTCTCTTTAAAAAAAGAAAAGAAAAGAAAAGAATGCACATTTAATGTTTTTTGTTGTCTTTTTATAGCATAATAGTTCATTTCTTTTTTTTTTCTTTTTTTAAAGATTTCATTTATTCATTTGACACAGAGAGAGAGATTACAAGTAGGCAGAGAGGCAGGCAGAGAGAGAGGAGAGAGGAGGAAGCAGGCTCCCCGCCGAGCAGAGAGCCCAATGTGGGCCTCGATCCCAGGACCCTGGGATCATGACCTGAGCCGAAGGCAGCAGCTTTAACCCACTGAGCCACCCAGGCGCCGTAGTTCATTTCTTTTTTATTGCTGAACAATATTCCATTGTATAGGATTTATCTTTTCTCATATTAAAGGACATCTTGTTTGCTTTCAAGTTTTGGCAATTATGAATAAAGCTGCTGTAATCCATGCACAGGTTTTTGTGTAGACATAGGATTTCAACTCACTGCTGAGTTGTAATATAATAATAGGTTTATATTTGTAAGAAACTGCTAAAGTATCTTCCAAGGTGTCTGCACTGTTTTGCGTTCTCACCAGCAGTGGGTCTGAGAATTCCTGTTGCTCCACATCCTCACCAGCATTTGGTGTTACTGTTTTAGATTTTGACCATTCTAGTAAGTGTGTAGTGGTACCTTGTTGTTTTAGCATGCAGATCCCTAATGACATATGATGTTAACCATCTTTTTATATGCTTATTTGCCATCTGTAGATTTTTTTTTTTTTTTTTTGAGGTGTCTATTCAGGTCTTTTTATTTTATTATGTTATTTTATTTTATTAAAAATTTCATTTTTAAGTAATCCCTATACCCAACGTGGGGCTCAAACTTGTAACACTGAGATGGAATTGCATGCTCTACCAGCTAAGCGAGCCAGGCACCCACAGATCTTTTTAAATTGGGTAGTTTTCTTATTGTTGAGTTTAAAGTCTTATTGTTCAGTTTTAAGCAACCTGATTATCTTTGTATATTTTGGATAAGAGTCCTTTATCAGGTATTTCTTTTGCAAACACTTTCTCCAAGTCTGTGGTTTGTCTTCTCAATCTTTTGACATTGTCCTTCATAGAGCAGAAGTTTTAATGAAGTCCAGCTTTCAGTTACCTCTTTCATGGGTCATGCGTTTGGTGTTATATTTGAAAAGTCATCACCATAGCCAACATCCTCTAGGTTCTCCTATTTTTTCTTCTAGGAATTGGATGTCCATTTGTTCTAGCCCCATTTGTTCAAAAGGCTATCCTTTTTCCATTGAAATGCCTTTCCCCCATGTTAAAGATCATTTAGCTATATATGTGTGAGTCTGTTTCTGGGCCTTGTATTCTGTTCCATTGACCTCTTTTCCTATTCTTCTGTCAATACCACACTGTCTTGAATACTAGAGCTTTATAGTAACTCTTGAAGTTGTATAGAGTCAGTTTTCTGACTTTGCCCTCCCCTTCCATACTGTTTTGGCTATTTTGGGTCTTTTCCCTTTCTATATAAACTTTTTGACTAGTTTGTTGATATCCATAAAATAAGTTGCTGGGACTTTATTAGGGATTATGTTGAGTCTGTAGATCAGCCTGGAAAGAACTGATATCTTGACAGTATTGAGCCTTTCTATCCATGTACATGAAATATCTCTCCATTTATTTAGATCCTCCAGTAATTAACTGGGCATTTTTTATTACCATTATATCAAGCCCTATGAGACCTGACACTGAGGAACGAATTTTACATTTTGTTATTCTTTAACTTAGTTGTTTGAAATAGAGAGTTTATAATGTTCCTGGCTGAGAGTTAATTTCCTTTCACTGGTAAAGGAAGATAGTATGGTGGACCTTTGCCCTGTTATAGTACATTAGTAATATATTAACTTTTCTTCCCTAGACTCAAAAGAAATGGAAATTCAGCCCTTGTGTCCTAAGAGAATTGTTTTGAGGTTCCCATGTCTTTAAACTTCTGCTTCTTTCCTTTCTCTGTGTGCATTATGGAACACAACTTAGTTCATGGCATAGCAACTTTACTTTCTTCTAATGGGGGTGGGAGTGGGGTCAGATTTTTTTTTTAAAGAGCTTCTGGGAGAGCCTGAATGGCTCTAGTCAGTTAAACTTCTGACTTGATTTTGGCTCAGGTCATGATCTCAGGATTGTGAGATCAAGCCCCTGTGAGGGACATGGAGCCTGCTTAAGGTTTTCTCTCTCCCTCTCCCTTTGCTCCTCCCCCCTTGAATGAATGAATATATGAATGAATGAATGAATGAATGAATGAATGACCTTCTGAGTAGACAGTGTATCTTGCCTGCAACTAAGACTAACAATAGTGTGTGCTATCATACTGGTCATATCTTTATAAGCTGTGAGTGTGTGTCCAGATTGGTTTATTTATTGCCAGGATTATAATGGAGGATACATTTTTCTATAAAAATACTCTGGTTTAATCAGTGAGCTGCCTATCACAAAATGATTGTAGTCTTTTTTTCCCCTCCCCCCTAGATTGTAGTCTTCAGTGTCAGAATTTTGGTTCTAGTAATACCCCTAATTACAATTGTTTTTTTCTAGTAAAGACTAATACGCAGGGGCGATTAGGTGGCTCAGTCCTTTAAGCATCCGCCTTTGGCTCAGGTCCTGATCCCAGAGTCTCAGGATCCAGTCCCACCTATGGCTCCTCAGTGAGGAGTCTGCTTCTTCCTCTGACCCTCCTCCCTCCTGCTCTCTCTCTCTCAAATAAATAAATAATTAAAAAAAAAAGACTATATATAGTAAATAAGGTTGTCTGGATAGTGGGTGGGGGATGGGTGAAATAGGTGAAGGGAATTAAGAAAAACAAACTTCCAATTATAAAATAAGTTATGGAGGGCGCCTGGGTGGCTCAGTGGGTTAAAGCCGCTGCCTTCGGCTCAGGTCATGATCCCAGGGTCCTGGGATCGAGGCCCACATCGGGCTCTCTGCTCAGCAGGGAGCCTGCTTCCTCCTCTCTCCTCTCTCTCTCTCTGCCTGACTCTCTGCCTACTCGTAATCTCTCTCTCTGTGTCAAATGAATAAATAAAATCTTTTTTTAAAAATAAATAAATAAATAAATAAAATAAGTCATGGAGATGAAAGTACAGTAAAGAGAATATAGTCAATAGTGTTGTAATACTGTTTTATAGTAACTATGCTTACTGTGGTGAGCATTGAGTAATGTATAGAATTGTTGAATCATTATGTGGTATACCTGAAACTACTGTAGCATTGTATGTCAGCTATCCTTTAATGATAATCTTTAAGTAAGTAAGTTTAGCTGGGTTTCAAAGCTAAAAATACTCTAAAAACTATTAAAGAGTATTTTTTTTAAAGATTTATTTATTTATTTACTTGACAGAGAGAGATCACAAATAGGCAGGGAGGCAGGTAGGGAGAGAGGAGGAAGCAGGCTCCCTGCTGAGCAGGAAGCCCGATGCATGGTGCCATTCCAGGACCCTGAGATCATGACCTGAAAAGAAGGCAGAGGCTTTAACCCACTGAGCCACCCAGGCGCCCCACTATTAAAGAGTATTGAGGTGAGTGAGAGTCAAGAGATCAGGGTTCTAACCTGACTCCACTGCAACCTGATTATCTGACTATTGGCCCAGTTTTTCTGGACTTCATTTTTCATTTGTAAAATCAGGGAGTTAGATTAGATTAAGGTGATCCAATCTTACATTCTTATAAGGGTGGAAAAAGGAACTAGTTTTCCTCATTGGAATTTTTAAATAGATGAAACCACTCCGTGTTCTTTTTTTTTTTAATTACCTTTTTATTAGAATACGATTTCAAGCTTACAGAAATGTCGAAAGAATAGTAAAGAGTTTCCTTTATACTTTTTACCTAGTTTCTTTATACCTTTTACCTACTTTCAGCAGTTTTTAACATTTTGCTGTATTTGCTTTACTATTCTTTTTCTTTCTCTCTCTATATATGTATGCATTTTATGACTTTTTTAGAATCACTGAGGAATGTTACACTCCCTTACCATAAAGTATTGATAATGCATATTTACTAAGAATAAGGGTAATCTCTTATTTAACCTTAGTACATTTATCGAAATTAGGAAATTTAATATTGACACAATACTATTATCTAGTCCAGAGTCCATATTCAAATTGTCCATTGTCCCTAGAATATACAAAAGTAGCTTTAGAATTCCTAAGATACACCACTGTCTGCTTACAGTTTTTATTTATTTTTATTATTATTATTTTTTAAAGATTTTATTTATTTGAGAGTGACAGAGCGAGCGAGAGCACCAGTGGAGGCGGGGGGAGGGGCAGAGAGAGAGGGAGAAGCAGACACCCCACTGAGTAGGAAGGGCAACTCTGGGTTTACCCAGGACCCTGCGATCACGACCTGAGCCAAAGGCAGTTGCACAACCAACTGAGTCACCCAGGCGCACCTACGGTTTTATTTTTTGAGGTAAAATGTACATGTAGTGAAATGTATAAATCTTAGGTATATAATTCAATTAATTTTGTGAAGTGCACATACCCATATAACTCATACCCCTGTCAAGATAAGGAACAGTTTCGTCACTCCAGAAAATTTCCTCAGTGCCCCTTCACAGTCAGAATCTAGCTCTCCCACCTCCCCACAGTCAGCCATTTCTCTATCTTTTTTTTTAGGTTTGGCTTTTCTGAAACTTCATGTGAATAGACTTACATGTACTTATTTGTGTTTGGCTTCTTCTGGTCAGCATAATGTGGTGAGATTCATCCAATTCCACTATATGAACATACTACAGTTAGTTTTTTCCCATTATCCCATTGATAAACATTTGAATTGTTTCTTGTTTGGTACTATTTATAAATACAGCTGTTAAAGGACACCTGGGGGGCACCATCCATTAAGCACTGGACTCTTGGTTTCAGCTCAGGTTGTGATATTAGGGTCCTGAGATTGAGCCCATGTTGGGCTCCAGGCTCAGCACAGAGTCTCCTTGTCCCTCTCCCTGCCACTCTGTTCCTCCCACCCCACCCTATTGCACGTACACACTCTCTCTTTCTCTTTCAAATAAGTAAATTAAAAAAAAAGTAGCTGTTTTGAACATTCCTGTGTATGTCTTTTGTAGATATATATTTTCATTTCTCTTAGGTAACTACCTTGGAAACAAATTGCTGCATTATTGAGTAGGCATGTGTTTAAGAAATTGCCAACCTTTGGGGTGCCTAGGTGCCTCAGTACGTTGAGCATCCCGTTCCTGCTTGTCCTGGGATCAAGCCCTCCTCCCCTCCTCCTCCTCCCCATGCAGTCCTATATCAGGCCCCACCCTCAGTGGGCAGTCTGCTTGGGATTGGGATTCTCTCTCTCCCTCTACCTCTCCCTCTGCTCACATTATCTCTTGCTCTCTCTCAAATACATCTTAAAAAAAAAAAAAGAGATTGCTAACCCTTTTCCCAAAATGGCTATACCATTTTAAAATTCCATCAGCAATGTTTGCTCCACATATCTTCCTCAACATTTGGTGTTGCTTGTCATGTTATTTTATAAATTCTGTTATGTATTGGGGATCCCTCCTTAGGGTTTCATTTGCATTTTCCTGCTGACTAATATTTTTGTGCATTCATGTGATTATTGGCTGTTTGTCTTCTTTGTGAATTGTCTGTTAAAATCTTTTACTCAGGTTTTAAATTTATTAAAAAATTATGGCATCTCAGAGTTTTTAATTTATTTTGGATACAAGTTATTTGGTAGATACGAGTTGCATGTAGTTGTTCACATTCTGGGCTTTTCTGTTTACTTTCTGAACAGTGACTTTTGATGAGGTGGGCTTTTGAATTTTGATAAGTTTAATACATGAGTTACTATTGTTGTGGTTATTCTCTGAATGCTAAAAGGTCTTTTCCTGCCCCAGGATCATGAAAATACACTTCTCTCTAATATTTCTATTGATATTTGCCTACAAGCTTTCCATTATTGAGCTTTTATTAAAATTTAGTACAGTGATCCATCTGAATTTAAGCTTTGTACATGGTATGAAGTAGAGGTCTAGGTTACTTTTTTTCTCTATGATTATCCACTTCTGCCAGCACATTTATGGAAAAGATTTTGTTCCCCCACTGAATTGGATTGACACTTTTTTTAGAAAATCTGTGGACTATATATGTGTGACTCTATTTCTGGACTTTTATTTTATTCCTTGATCTGTTTGTTTATCCTTATGGCAGTGCCACTTAGTGTTGATTACATAGCTTTATGATCAATTTTGAAATCATATATTGTAAGTCTTTCAACATTGTGTTCCTTTTTCGATACCCTTGTGGTTATTCCATATTTCTTGAATTTCTATATAAATTTTAGAATCAGGATATCAGTTTTTTTCAGGAAAAAGTCTGCTAGAATTTTGATAAGGATTGTGTTGAACTCTTTATTCTTGTTGCTGTTGCTTAACATGTCTTTGCTGTAGGGCCAATAATACACATCTTTAATCACAGTTTATTCAATGAATATTTTATTGCTTCGTGTAAAATATAGGAAAGCTTGCAACAATTTAGTTCCATTCACTCCTCCATCATGTGTGCTATTGTTGTCATATAGATTACATTTATGTATGTTATAAACTTAAAATATAGTATTATAATATTTCCTTTAAACCTTATGTCTTTGAAACAAGTTGAGAAGAAATGAAAAATTAAGTCCATTCCAGTACTGGAAGTAGAAGGTCAGGTATCGGTTTAAAAAATTTTTTTGCTTGGGCGCCTGGGTGGCTCAGTAGGTTTAAAGCCTCTGCCTTCGGCTCAGGTCATGATCTCAGAGTCCTGGGATCGAGGCCTGCAGGGAGCCTGCTTCCTCCTCTCTCTGCCTGCCTCTCTGCCTGCCTCTCTGCCTACTTGTGATCTGTCAAATAAATAAAATCTTAAAAAAATTTTTTTTTTCTTTTAAAGATTTTATTTATTTATTTTAGGGAGGGATAGTGCCCGTGATGCGTTTGTGGCTGCCTGTGTGAGCAGGGGGGAGGGACAGAGGGAAAGAAAGAGAGAGAATCTCAAGCATGCTCTGAGCATTGTGCTCTGAGCATGAAGGCCGAGGCTGTTGTGGGGCTGGAGCCCATCTCCCTGAGATCATGACCTGAGCCGAAACCAGGAGTTGATTGCTCAACCACCCAAGCCACCCAGGCACCCCTGGTTTTAAAATTTTTGTTTAGAATCTTCTGTCTGTGGATGGATTGATGACTCAACTTCTTAGCTTTTTAGGTTGTTCAGGCCTTAGGTTTTTTGTGTGTTTGTTTTTAAGATTTTGAGAGAGAGAGAGAGAGAGTATGAGCAGTGGGGAGGAGCAGAGGGAGAGGGAGAAGCAGCCTTGATACAGAGCTGTACCCCAGAACCCCGGCATCATGACCTGAGCCAAAGGCAGACACTTAACCAACTGAGCCACCCAGGTGCCCAGGTCTTAGGTTTTATTTATTTATTTTTTTATTTTTAAAGATTTTATTTATTTATTTTGACAGAGAGAGATTACAAGTAGCCAGACAGGCAGGCAGAGAGAGGTGGGGGGGGGAAGCAGGCTCGCTGCTGAGCAGAGAGCCCCATGTGGACCTTGATCCCAGGACCCTGAGATCATGACCTGAGCCGAAGGCAGAGGCTTTAACCCACTGAGCCACCCAGGCACCCCAGGTCTTAGGTTTTAATTATGTGGGGTGTTTTGTTCTGTTTTTGTTTTTTTTTTTAAGATTTTATTTATTTATTTATCAGAGAGAGAGAGCACAAGCAGGAAGAGAGGCAGGCAGAGGGAGAAGCAGGCTCCCTGCTGAGCAAGGAGCCAATGCGGACTGGATCCCAGGACTCTGGGATCATGACTTGAGCCAAAGGCAGCCACTTAATTGACTGAGCCACCCAGGCATCCCTGTTCTTTGTTTTTTTTTATCAAGTCCTTGAGTTGGTTTTGATATCTTGAAGGCCTTTTTTGGGACCTACACTTTAGGAAAACATTATTTGAAAGTGACCTATATTTGTAGGCACTCAAGGAAAAGGGAGACTTCCCTTTGTTAGCTTAATACTTGGCTTTAGATATCTGTGGACATAGATCTGACTCTTTAGAATATTCAGATAATATAGCCAATAAGAATACATCTTATATTTTGTGCTTTGATTTGGTGGGATTTTTGGGGGGGTTTTTTTTTTTTTTTGAGAGAGGGAAGAGCACAGAGAAAGAGGGAGAGGGAGAAGCAAATTCCCGGCTGAGCAGAGAGCCCAATGCAGGGCTCTATCCCAGGACCCTGAAATCATGACCTGAGGTGAAGGCAGATGCTTAACCTACCCTGAACCACTCAGGCGCTCCTCGTGAGATATTTTTGATTAAGTCTTGCCTTTGTGAAGCACTTGATGTCAGTCATGTTAATGGATATGAAACATGAATTACCCCCAAAGCACTAAGGTAGCTCGGAGATTCAGCGTTTCTAAATTCCACAGAATGAAAGTGCAACTATAAAATAGCAATGGCCTTTTCTATTGTTATGTCAGAGACAGGATTGAGTTTTTTTTTCCCTTAGATACTGACCTAGGCCTCTTTTTTTAAAAAAATAGGTAGTACATAGGTGCCTGGGTGGCTCAGTTGGTTAAGTGTCTGCCTTTGGTTCAGGTCATGATCCGGGGTCCTGGAATCAAGCCCCACGTAAGACTCCCTAGTGGTAGGGAGTCTGTTTCTCCCTCTCCCCCTGCTCATATGTTCCCTTGCTCTCTTTCAAAAAATATTTGAAATCTTTAAAAATAAATAAATAATAAAAATAGGTAATACATGAGGTGTTATTGTCAAATATATTACATTTCTATGTTAATAGGCCCCACAACACAATTTTATAGATAATGTTTCATGCAATTTCTTTTTAATCACAGAAGGGGACATAATAGAAGAAATAATTATATTATCTTTTATTTACCTACATATTTACTTTTTTTTTTTAAGATTTTATTTATTTATTTGACAGAGAGAGATTACAAGTAGGCAGAGAGGCAGGCAGAGAGAGGAGGAAGCAGGTTCCCTGCCAAGCAAGGAGCCTGATGCGGGCCTTGATCCCAGGACTCTGAGATCATGACCTGAGCTGAAGGCAGAGGCCTTAACCCACTGAGCCACCCAGGCACCCTACATATTTACTTTTACCAGTGCTCTTTTTCAGTGTCATTCAGATTACTGTCTCTGGTGTCACTTCCTTTTAGCCTGAATAACTTCCTTTATTATTTCCTGTAAGTCAGGTATGCCAGTAATGAATTCCTTCAGATTTTGTTATCTCGGAATGTTTTTATTTTTCCTTCATTTTGAAAGATCATTTTACTGGATAAAGGATTCTTAGATGACAGTTTCTTTCAACACTGAATAAATATATATCATCCCACAGTCTTCCAGCATCCATCAAGTTTAATGAGAAGTCATTTGTTAATTTTATTGGCATTCTCTTGTACATAATAAGTCATTTTCCTTTTCCTGCTTTCAGTATTTTGGCTATTATGAGTCTGTGGGTCTTTTGCTTTTATCTTACTTGGAGTTCATTAAGCGTCCTCAATGTGTAGATTAATGTTTTTTATCAAATTTTGGAATTTTTCAGCCATTATTTCCTTAAAATTTTTTCTACCTCTTCCCTTTCTTTCCTTCTAGCAGTCCCATTACACAAGGTTCATGTGCTTAACGGTGTCCCACATTTCTCTGAGACTGCTCATTTTTCATCATTCTTTTTTTTTTCTCTGTTCTTTGGATTGCATAATCTCTCTTGATCTGTATTTTGCTGATTGTTTCTTCTTCCAGCCCAGATCTACTATTGAGCCCCACTTAGTGAAGTTTTCATATTTTTTATTGTACATTTCAATTCCAGAAGTCAGCTACTGGTTGGTTGCAGGTTGTACTTAATACTTTTTTTTTTTAAGATTTTATTTATTTATTTGACAGAGAGATATTACAAGTAGGCAGAGAGAGGAGGAAGCAGGCTCCCTGTGGAGCAGAGAGCCCGATGCGGGCCTCGATCCCAGGACCCTGAGATCATGACCTGAGCCGAAGGCAGAGGCTTTAACCCACCGAGCCACCCAGGCGCCCGTACTTAATACGTTTAAGCTAGTGATCTTTTCACCCTTTACTGTTGAATCTGTGTTGTGTTGTTTGGAGACTGTTTTCACAGTTCACAGTTTGTGAGTTTATCCTATATTCAGCCATAGACCAGAGGCTCAGATGTTCCCTTTCCTTTTGTACCTCCTCAGAAGGTACAACCTTGGAGATCTGCATAGTCTTTCAGAACATCAGGACAACTATGGGTTTAATTTGGTTTCTCTGATCTTTATGTTAAATTTTTGGCCTGCCTTAATTTCTTGCTGGTCTGCCTCTAATGGTAACAGATTAAGCTGTTAGTCTCCACTGATTGCTAGTTGATTGCTCCGTTGTTTTTGACAGTGCCCTTGGGGCATAAATTACTCTGTAGTCTGATCCAAATAAAGTTGGGCACCTTGGTGGTTTCTGGTTGCTGGTTTCTGATAGTGCTTGTCTCTGTGCTTTCCTGGGAAGAACCTCTGTGAGATGGAGCAGGGGCTGGGAGTTGATTGGGAATGGGCTTTACTGGCTGCCCCACCCAGATCCTCCCTATAGAGCGGAAGCTTAAAGTGGGAGGTGGTGGGAATTGGTGCTTTGGTTACCACCAGTGTCCAGTATACATTTTCCTCAACATAAAGCTTGGTGAGATGGCATCTGTAGATATTCACTGGTGGCCAAAAAAAGCCCACCAAAAACTGGTATAGGAAACTGAAAGTAGTGGAAGGCTACCACTCAGCTGCTGAACTCACTAGAATAACTCTTCTGCAATACAGAGCTGTAAGGGAATGGAAAGCTGTAATTCATGGCCTTTAGCTGTTCCCCCATTCATTAGCTGTTGGGCCTTAATCCTCCTTTTAGAGTGGGAGCTGGAGGTGAGGAAAATGCCGCTTTCAGGCTGCTGAGCCCTCTGAAATAGTTCTTCCACACACAAAGCTATGGGGAGGGGTTGAGTGTAGTTCCTATTTGAACATGATCCTTCCTCAGTTCTTAGTGAACTCAGATTCAGTCAATCTCCAGAGACTTTGAATGATTGTCTTTGGTAATTTTGACTGGCTTAACAGATGTCTGTCTGGGAGAGAGGTTTCACCTAACTCCTCACATCACCATTTCTGATATATGTACATAGTTAAAAATTCAAACAGTGCACAAAGAATTAAGTGAAAAGTAAGTCTTCCTTTCCTAAAGATGTCCTTAGGTCTGATCTGATTCATAGAAGCAACAATTGCTACCATATATCTTTAAGTTCCTAACTTAGATACTATGGCCCATATATAAATACATAATTAATTTTTAAACTTGGATCATGAAGTAAAAACTTTAGCTGCTGCAAATGCAGCTTCAGCTTTTGAGCATGTGACTTGCTAAGATCTTAATACACCCAAAATGTGTATTGGCTTTCCAGATGCTTCTGTAAGCATTTGTAGTCTTTATAGGTGAAGCAGTCCTTTCTGGCTTGGGTCCTGTAGATCACCTATTTAGTTTATCATATACTTACTGGTAAAACTGCGTAGTGTTCTCACATCTAACATTAAGATATAAACATCAAGATGATCATACTGTCAACATTTTTAGTGATGTCTTTTGCTATATATAGTAAACTGTGTACAACGTCTGCTAGTATAGATATTGTTTTAGAAGTCAGACAATAGAGTGAGAGCTGTTAAATATTTTTTAGGTGGTAAAAAAACATTGCCTTAAAATGGAACAAACTTAAAATAACAACACTGGCTTGGTTCTGAAGTCTTAATAATTATGTTAATTGTGACATTTTTAGAAATATAGGGCGGGGTCCCTGGGTGGCTCAGTGGGTTAAGCCTCGGCTTTCGGCTTAGGTCATGATCTCAGGGTCCTGAGATAGAGCCTGGCATCGGGCTCTCCGCTCAGTGGAGGGCCTGCTTCCCCCTCTCTCTCTGCCTGCCTATCTGCCTACTTGTGATTTCTTTCTCTGTCAAATAAAAAAAAAAAAAAAGAAAAGAGAAGAAGAAAAAAGAAATAAAGGGCATTTTATATGTATGTGACACTTGTGGCTTTATTCCTCTGTTTCAGCTCTGAGGACTGTTATTATTATTGAAATCCTCTGCGAAATAGTTTTGTTTTCTGTTTGATAGCTATATAGAAAAGTATTGAATTGGGCGCCTGGGTGGCTCAGTGGGTTAAAGCCGCTGCCTTCGGCTCAGGTCATGATCCCAGGGTCCTGGGATCGAGGCCCACATCGGGCTCTCTGCTCAGCAGGGAGCCTGCTTCCTCCTCTCTCCTCTCTCTGCCTGCCTCTCTGCTTACTTGTAATCTCTCTCTCTGTGTGTCAAATGAATAAATAAAAAAAATCTTTAAAAAAAAAAAAAAAAAAAGAAAAGTATTGAATTATCTTCCCAAATGGAGAAGTTCAGCTGATACAACCTTGTTTTGCTGCTTCACCTTGTTACTTAAAATTCTTGCTTCAGTAGATCTACCTATTTCAAGACATAAAACTGATAATATAATTTCATCGGGGGAAAGATAATAAATTAAAGACAATGACAAGTCTACTGCAAAGTGATTAAAGATGGATAGTCAGATTGTTGTTTAGAGGATAAATTTGCTGAGATTGTAGGAACTGTGTGATAGGGTTTTGATTTTCCCATACATTTATTATGGGAATTTATTATCTGCCTATTTTAATTTTAATTAATTAGATTTGGGGGGGGAGAGTCAGGGAAAAGGAACAAAAAAATGTTATCTGTTCTCTTGACTTTGAGAATAATGGAGGAAGAGAGACAGAGAGAAGGTAGCAATGTGGGATGGACAGCCAGGGAAGCAGTATGCTATCTGGATTTTTAAAAATGTGAGCAGATAGCCACTCTAAACAACAGGGATCCAATACTAACCAGCAGAATTAATCTTCAGAAAATATGAGCTGAAGTTAAAATTGTAATCTATGCTAAAAGTTTTTGCAGTTATACTGACGTTTTAATAAGAGATGGTAAGCCACCTGTGTAAATTATGCTAGTAGGTATCATAGCCAAATTGAATGGTTGGCTAGAGGCAGAGAAAGGAAGAACTGAGCCAAGGTAGGACACTTCTCTGAGGCTTTATAGCCCAGGGGTCCAAGGCTGCTGGTGCTCTACATTTCTATAGCAGGGATCCAGGAGCCCCTGCCTAACAGATAAGCTTGTCTCCTAGTGTTGGGAGTCAGGACAGGGTGATGCTCAAGTCTAGTGCAATTTGACTTTTTGGCATAATACCTTTTGAGCAGTAGTGATTCAGTGCTTGAAATTAAATGTCTTGGCTTAAAAATCGGTTTTCCTGAGTGGTTCAGTAGATGGGAATTGTATTCTCACCTTGGCAGAGCTGTTTGTAGGGCCTGTAATTAATCATATTCTCTCTCCTTTTGTTTCTAGGTAACAACTGCTTCCTTCAGTTGTTACCTAGGTAACAAAGGTGGAAGCTACTTAAAGCCTGAGATGAAAGACTTTTTATCTTCATGAGTGTTTTCTTTAATCAGATTGCTTTCCTCCTAATACCAGGAACTGCTGGTATGCAGATTTACATCGTAGTCTATATATGCTGCTCTAGTATCAGGCATCCTGGTGCCTATGCTAAATCTAGTTGTGATGGGCATACTGAAGGAATAGGAATTGTGGTATGATGTGGTAGAATGAATGAAGAAGGCCTAGGAAATTTTGAGGAAAAAAAAAAGTGGGACTTTGAAAGAAATTTAGCTTGGGTAAAGTACTATGTGGGGAACTTGGGTAATCAGAGAGCATATCAATCCTGAGTGGGATTGGGTCAAAGTCAGTAACAGATAAATCTCAAAAACATAATGTTGAACAAAAAAAATCAGATACATGAAGTACATTTATACAAAATTTAGGAATAGGCAAAACCCTTCTGTGGGGTTAGAAGTCAGGATATGGTTATCCTTATGGAGGGGATAAGATAGTTATTGGAAGGAGAGCAAAAAGAGGGCTTCTGGATATTGGTAATCTGTTTGTTGATCTGGGTATTGGGTATATTGATGTGTTGTGTTTGTTAACATTGAGCTGTATAGTTACAACCCGGTAGTTTTCTATATGCATGTTTTACTTCAATAAAAAGTTTTAAAAAAGGAAAGAAAAGCTTGTAGTAGTTCAGTTCTGCTTATATAGTAGTCCTGTCTAATTGCCCTTAATTAGGAGCTAGATAAATAGGAACTGGTTAAATTGTGTTATGTTCCTTTTACCCCTGGGGATACAATGTAGCTCTTTTTTTTTTTTTTGAGAATGAATAATTCTATATGTACTGACATGAAGCCATTATTAAATAAAGGAAATTTCAAAACATAACCCATTTATGTAAAAAGAAACCATCATATACATATGCTGGTGTATACATGGAAAATATCTTGAAGGCATCAGGGAAATACCAATCTAAACCACAATGAGATACCACCTCATACCAGTCAGAATGGCTAAAATTAACAAGTCAGGAAACGACAGATGTTGGCAAGGATGCAGAGAAAGGGGAACCCTCCTACACTGTGGGTGGGAATGCAAGCTGGTGCAGCCACTCTGGGAAACAGTATGGAGGTTTCTCAAAAAGTTGAAAATAGAGCTACCCTACGACCTAGCAATTGCACTACTAAGTATTTACCCCAAAGATGTAAATGTAGTGATCCAGAGGAGCGCCTGTACCCCAACGTTTATAGCAGTGATGTCCATGATAACCAAACTATGGAAAGAGCCCAGATGTCCATCGACAGATGAATGGATAAAGAAGATGTGATACACACATACACACACAAACATACAGAATGGAATATTACATAGCCATCAGAAAATGAAATCTTGCTATTTGCAACAACGTGGATGGAACTAGAGGGTATTGTGCTAAGCAAAATAAGTCAGTCAGAGAAAGACAGTTATCATATGATCTCACTGATATGTGGAATCTAAGAAACAAGGCAGAGGATCATAGGGGAAGAGAGGAAACAAAGAAAGAAGATGAAATCAGAGAGGGAGACAAACCAAAAGAGACTCTTAATCTCAGGAAACAATCTGAGAGTTGCTGGAGGATGGGGGGCTGGGGTGGGTGGGTAATGGACATTGAGGAGAATATGTGTTGTGGGTGAGTGCTGTGTATTATATAAGACTGATGAATCACAGTCTGTACCCCTGAGACAAATAATATATGTTAATGATAAAAAAATTTTTAATTAAAAAACAAAAAATATATTGAAGGACACATTCAATAACTAACAATGGTTAGCCTTGAGGATTGATTTGTGGGTAATGTGACAAAGTGGGGAATGTTGAACTTCTATATAATTTTTTAAAAATTGTGAACATGGGTTATTATGATCAAAACAAACTTAAAAAATAAATTCTAAAAGCTATTTTAAAGGCAAATGTATTGGGAGAATTATTGTTACTATTCTGGTTAAATCTCCAAAGTGTGGTTAAAAGAAGAAAAGGAGTCTCTTATGGTTTGTCTCCTTTCCCATCCCATCTTGTTTCATTATTTTTCCCTCCCTACCCTATAAGAGACTCCTAATCTCACAAAACAAACTGAGGATTACTGGGGGGTGGGAGGGTAGGGATAGGGTGGATGGGTTATGGACATTGGGGAGGGTTTGTGCTTTATTGAATGCTGTGAAAGATGTAAGCCTGATGATTCACAGACCTGTACCCCTGGGGAAAAGAATTAAAAAAATAAAAATTAAAAAAAAAAAAAAGAAGAAGAAGAAAAGGAGTTGTGGGAGTAATTAGAGCCCAGAAGAGTTAATATAGTTCCACCTTATTCCATTGTAGATGATGAAGCAGATTTCTAATGACCTCGAGTAAAGAAAAAGAAGGTAGGCATTTGATGAAAAGTATAACTAAATTGCCTCTCTGATTGGCATTTTAGTTGATCCAGAGTACCAGAAGGAAGCAGAACAAAGACATCGAGAATTGGCAGCTAAAGCTGGAGGGTTTAATGACTTTGCAACTTTAGCCGTCATCTTTGAACAGTGCAAATCAAGGTATGGGGAATAGTTCAATGTACTAGAAAGTCGTCCGTTTAAAATATAGCTCCAGGGGCGCCTGGGTGGCTCAGTGGGTTAAAGCCTCTGCTTTCGGCTCAGGTCATGATCTCAGCGTCCTGGGATCGAGGCCCGCATCCCGCATCGGGCTCTCTGCTCGGCGGGGAGCCTGCTTCCTCCTCTCCCTGTCTCTCTGCCTGCCTCCCTGCCTACTTGTAATCTCTCTCTCTGTGTCAAATAAATAAATAAAATCTTAAAATATATATATATATAGCTCCAATATATATTTACTCTGTGACTTTAGACAGTAAGATTCAGTGGGGGTACTACTGACCTCAAGGTATTTTTGTGAACATTAGTGAGATTTATCTATGCCAGGTGACTGTTACTAAGTAGGCATTTATTATATAGTATTTGTTCTCTTCTTTCTTCTCTCTGTAAACCTTTCCTGAAGATGACCTTATAGAATTTTGGTTCTGTAGAAGTAGCTTAGATGAGAAAATGATTGGATGTATTTATTAAAAAGAAGAAATTCATTTATAAATTATTTTTTAATTTACTCAGAGGCACCTACATTAATTTTTTCAAATTCCTTGAAGTGCTTTCTCAGTAATTGGACAGGTCTCATAAAAGAACTGACTGTTGCTTGTTTCTAGTTTTGTAATAGAAATGAGAATGTTAGACTGCCTTTTTTTTTTTTTCCCCAAGTAAACTCTGTGCCCAACATGGGGCTTAATCCTATAACCTTGAGATCAAGAGTCACACGCTCTACTGAGTAAGCCAGCCAGGTGCCCCTGTTAGACTGTCTTTCACTTATAGAAGTTATTTTTAGGATACCAATATTTTTTGTTTTGCAGTGGAGCTCCAGCTTCATGGTGCCAAAAACATTGGATTCATTGGAGATGTTTATTTTCTGCGTTTCGTGTTGAAGCTCAACTTCGAGAACTCATCAGGAAGCTTAAACAGGTAATTACTATAATGATCTTTTCTTGAGTAGCATTTTGGCAAGATTCTCTGAGTACTGTCCCCCAAACTATTGAAATAATGAGGTGTTCTGATCTCTGGTTTGTAGGAATAGGCCCCATTCCTAAATGTGTGTGAGTACCAAGCACTGTTACCTCTTTATCCTTTAGTGAGGTTCTTTCCCTCACATATAAGCCAACCTGTGCTCAGCTAAACACTTGTGGAGGCTCTTCTGCAAATCTCTAGAGTTCTGTCTCTGTCAAATTCTCTTCTCTTCTGAACTCAGCCTGTGAACTCTAGCCATCTTAGTCTTCCTGGACTCTCAGCTCTTTTTTTTTTTTAATTCTTTAAATTTTTTTAAAGATTTTATTTATTTATTTGACAGAGAGAGCACAAGCAGGGGGAGCGGCAGAGGGAGACGGAGAAGCAGACTCCCCACTGAGCAGGGACCCTGACGCAGGTCTTGATCCCAGGATCCTGAGATCATGACCTGAGCCAAAGATAGACGCTTAACCAGCTGAGCCACCCAGGTGCCCCAGCTCTGTCTCGTTAAGTCAGGGAGTTCTCCAGGTTCCACTTGGGTTCTTCCTTCCTTGAGCCTTCACTGAGAATCTGTCTCAAAGTTGACTGTAAGCTAGAGCAGTTGTTGGGCTTACTTCATTCATTTCCCATACTTCATTTATTTCTCAGAGATCACTATCCTTTACTGCTTGATATTCAGTGTTTTCGAAATCATTATTTCATATATTTTGTACATTTTTGGTTGTTTCAAGGAGAAGAGTAAATCTGACCTCTCTCTCTTTTTTTTAAAGATTTTATTATTTATTTAGTTATTGGAGAAGAGAGAGAGCACATGTGCAGTCGAGGGGAGGAGCAGAGGGAGAGGGACAAGCAGACTCTGCACTGAGCGTGGAGCCTGTCATGCAGTTGGATTCCACGACCTTTGAGATCATGACCTGAGTTGAAATCATGAGTCAGATTCTTAAATGACTGAGCCACCTAGGCGCCCCAAATCTGATCCCTCTCACTTCATGTTGTCCAGAAATAGAAGTCTCTAGAAATGTGTAGTTTTCAAAATAAAAGATTATTTCATATTGTTCTGTGATATTACCACTGTATATATATTATTTCTATAGCAAAGTGATTTCCCAAGAGAGACCTTTGAAGGCCCTAAACATGAAGTACTACGAAGATGTCTTTGTGCAGGCTATTTCAAAAATGTAGCTCGAAGGTAAGCAATATGAGCTTGAGAAATGGATAAGAAATACTACTGTATTTGACTACAGTGTTGAACTATTTAATATTAAAGATTGATGATTTATTTAAGCTCTGTGATTATGATGACATCAATTATAATGTCACTTGTGCAGGGGGAGCTGCAGTGCCTCAGAGTGGGACATTAGAGCTTAAGTTCAGTAAGAGGGAGTTTGTAGGATAGCTATCTAGCACGGGGTATCAGCACTTTAGTTGAATGATAAGGGTTTTCTTGCAGAGGGGTGGCTCTGTGTGGAATATGAAAGACAAACATGTTGAGCATGGCATCTCTGAGAAGAAGAGCGTGGTGTGGAGTGTCTGCGATTGAGCAGGATGGGGAAGGTGCTCATATGGAGGTGTTTGGTGTTGAGTTTAGAGTCCGTGTATAGTGAGGGAGGGCATCTTCTTAGGGAAAGGGGTAACAGTGGTGATGACGGGAGACTCATTATATACAAAGGAATTGATCGTGTAATTAAATAAATTTAGGAATGGTAAAGGTAGTATTAAAAATACTGAAAGGGAGAAAATGAGAATGAGCCCTGTGGTGTTGGATTGGAATTTCAGCGTATCATTGTGAACATACGGTTTTCAATATAGTTAGATGGATGGATAGATAGATGTAGGAATAAAAATAAATGTTACTGTATATATTTATGTTTTTATATATGTGTAAATATTTATATACAAATATACCCTAGCTCTGGGACTGGGACTGGGAGCAATAACACCATAATAGCAATGAATATACTTAGTGCCTGGATCTTGACTTGAAACAACCATCTGCTGCATAAAGGACTTAGAGCTATTTGGAGAAATAGGGTGGGAAAGTACAAGATGAGCCCAGAACATCTTATTTTGCCAGCAATCAAGAAATGATCGATGAGGTTTGAGGCCATGTTAGAAATACACTGGAGCTAGCTTGACTAGGTCCCAGCTGATCCAATGTAGGACATTCTAAGCATCAAAATAAATAATGATAGTAATGGATTATGTAGCCCATTAAATAAAATGTGAAATCATGGGTCTATAGTGATATAAGTTAATAAATGAGTAAATTAAAAGTTTAATGACAAATGGAATTAGTTGAGCACCTCTCTACAAGTGGCTTTTTTTTTTTAAGATTTTATTTATTTATTTGACAGAGAGAGACACAACGAGAGAGGAAACACAAGCAGGGAGAGTGGGAGAGGGAGAAGTAGGCTTCCTGCGGAGCAGAGAACCCGATGTGGGGCTCAATCCCAGGACCCAGAGATCATGACCTGAGCCAAAGGCAGATGCTTAATGACTGAGCCACCCCTCCACAAAAGGCGCCCCTCCACAAAAGTCTTATTAATACAAAGGGAAAGGGGAAAAGTAACTTTTCATGGAGAAGCCTGGCAGATGCTACCCAAATGAAGCCATCAAAGTGAACACCATCAGTAGTGAAAGAAATCAAAATCATATTCTTCCTGATAGGTTATAATGAAAAATACAGCTTCACTTCTGTGATGTTCTTGCCAAAGATGCATAACCTAAATCTAATTCTCCTGAAACAAACAAACTCAAATTGAGGGGCGTGCTATAAAATTACTATTCAAAAAGCTGTCAAGATCATGAAGGTCAAAGAAGGACTGGGGGAGTATGCCAGAGGAAGGAGACTAAGGGGACATGAAAGTAATGAAATTAATACCTGATTCTGAGTTGAATTCTTTTGCTATAAGGGATATTGTTAGGACATTTGGATAAAACCTTATTGGGCTCTGAGGATTAGATGTTAGTCATGTATCAGTGTTAATTCCCTGGTTTTGATAGTTGTATTATGTATTATCATATAGTAGAATGTCCTTGATTATAGAAAATATACACTCAGATATTTGTGGATGATGGGGCATAAGTTTGGCAACTAAAATGGTTCAAGTAAAAATTTTTGTACTGTACAGGACAAACAATTATAATGCAGTCTGATCTGAGTTATAATGGGAATGTTTATAAAGTATTATAGGAAATCATCTGTGGTGATGATTGAACTAGTGCTAATATTTTGACAAGTTTTTGGAATAACATTTATGTTAAGGAAGTATAGAAGAGGATAGGAATTTTTTTAAAAAGATTTATTTATTTGAGAGAGAGAAAGAGAGAGCACGAGTCGGGTAGGTTGGAGGTAGATGGAGAGGGAGAAGCAGGCTCCTCGCTGAGCAGAGAGCCCAACGTGGGGCTCAATCCCAAGACCCTGGAATCGTGACCTGAGCCAGAGGTGCTTGCTTAACCAACTGAACCACCCAGGCACTCCAGAAGAGGATAGGAATTTGAAGTTAAGAACATGAATTAGAGAAATGATAGGTGCAATGTCCTAATTACTGGATTTTAGAATAGTGAAAATTATCCCTTTAAGAAGACATGTAGCATACTATAAAGAACACTGTATTTAAGTCAGAAGGCCTATGTTTGGGACTTGCTTTCACCATATGTTAACTCTGTGATCTTTAGAAGGCCAGTTGGTGTATTTGAATCTCAGTTTTGACTTCTTAGTAAAAGTGACTTGCTCTCAGAACTCACAGGTTGTCTTGAGGCTTTATTATAAAATCATTTTGGAAACTTTAAAGCACAAATATGATATTATTGTTAATGTTACTACTTATTAACCAGAAATCTTTGTACTTAACTGAAATGACTGTTTAGGTTGTATTTAATGAGAAGTTGTTATCATTATTTAAGAGGAGTTGGTAGAGGAGTTATAGTGACACTGGAAAAAGTTTAAAGTTATGCTTTTAACATTCTTTGTGGTAGAACATATTATAATTGTTTCTTGTTAGACTTGGTGTTCTACTTATTTTTCATTGTTTTCCTGTTGTTTTTTTTTTTTTTTTTTGGTTTTGTGTTTTAGATCTGTTGGGAGAACATTTTGCACAATGGATGGGCGTGGAAGCCCAGTTCACATTCATCCTTCCTCAGCAGTAAGTGCCTTATTATTATTAAAGTGTCCTATTTTTAATAAAATAAAAAAAATTTTTAATAAATACAATTATTTGTAAAAAATTACAAAAGAAATTTGTAAAGGTATAGGACTAAGTCATGCATAAATGTCTTCTACTTTTCACTTTAAGGTTAAATTTAGCATATATCTTTATTACATAAGGCTGTAAAGGTACTGGTTGGCCCGTGCCCTCTGTTTGATTGAAGAATATAGGAATTAATTTGGAAGAGTTTGGGCTATTAGTATGTGGCTCGTTAAATGTGGAATAAGGCAAGTTACTGAGTTATCATCCTTAAATGAATTCTTCTGTATAGCTTCATGAACAAGAAACCAAACTCGAGTGGATCATTTTTCATGAGGTATTAGTTACCACCAAAGTCTACGCAAGAATTGTGTGTCCAATCCGTTATGAATGGGTGAGAGACTTGCTACCCAAGTTGCATGAATTTAATGCACATGATTTGAGCAGTGTGGCCCGACGTGAAGTGAGAGAAGATCCAAGAAGGAGATGGACAAATAAGGAAAACGTAAAGCATCTAAAGGGTGAGTCAGTCACTTGTTCTAGTGATGTAAGTCCAAGGAGCATAAATGTCCAAATTCTCATATAATTACAGAAATACTGTTACAGAGCATAGATTCTGGCTCTGTCTCTTTAGAAAGCAAAGAGTTGTCATGAGTCTCAGACTGTGTTACTTTGACTTCCTTCTTTCCTTCCAGTTAACCATGTTTTCCTTAACCCCTCTGTCCAACATTATTAACAACAGTATCTGTTGAGCTTTTACCATGTGCTAACAACTGGCATTAATTACCCTATTGAGTTTTCACAATAACCCTATGAGGTAAGTACATATCCCCACTTTATAGGTGAGGAAATACTTAGCAGTTACAATAATTTGCTGAAAATCCCATAACTAATAATTCGTGAGTCTGGATTTTGAATCCAAGGAAACTGACTTGATGGCCTATACTTTTTTTTTTAAGATTATTTATTTGAGAGAGAGAACACAAGCAGCGGGAGTGGCAGAGGCAGAGGGAGAAGCAGGCTCCCCGTTGAGCAGGAAGCCCAATGCAGGAATCAATCCCAGGACCCCAGGATCATGACCTGAGCCAAAGGCAGATGGTTACTGACTGAGCCACCTAGGCACCCCCTGATGGCTTATACTTCTAATCATAATACCACACTGCTTCTCAATAGTCCTTTGCTATTTTTATTTTGTTTATAAAATTTTATGAACTATGGGTACCTGGGTGGTTCAGTTGTTAAGCATCTGCCTTTGGCTCAGGTCATGATCGCAGGGTCCTGGGATTGAGCCTTGCATTGGGCTCCCTGCTCAGCAGGAAGCCTTCTTCTCACTCTCCCACTCCCCCTACTTGTGTTCCCTCCCTCACTGTCTATCTCTCTCTCTGTCAAATAAATAAAATCTTTAAAAAAAAAATTTGTGAACTATTACTTCAGAACATCTTTTTTTTTCTAGGGAATTTTTTGTAAAATATTAGGTCCCTAGTTGGGAAGCATGAACAGTTATACTGAACTAGGACAGAAAGCTTAATTTTCAGCTCACATATACTAAAAGCTTTCCAGTAAAGCTTTCTGGGGCTGATTTTTAGATAAGATTTTATTTATTTATTTGTTTGTTTGTTTTATTTGGGGGGGGGGTTGTGGGATGGGAAGGGAGGGAGGGGCAGAAGGAGAGAGAACATCTCAAGCAGGCTCCATACTAAGCTAGGGCTTGATTTCTCAACCCTGAGATCATTACCTGAGCCAAAATCAAGAGTCGGATACTTAACCTTAAACACTGAGCCACCTAGGTGCCCCTAAGATTTTATTATAAAGGACAACTTCGGGTGGAAAGACCAATGCCTTTTATTTATTTATTTATTTATTTGTTTATTTGTTTATTAATTTATTAAAATTTTATTTATTTATTTCACAACGGGAGAGAGATCACAAGGAGGCAGAGAGGCAGGCAGAGAGAGAGGGGGAAGCAGGCTCCCTGCTGAGCAGAGAGCCCGATGCGGGCCTTGATCCCAGGACCCTGAGATCATGACCTGAGCCGAAAGCAGAGGCTTTAACCCACTGAGCCACCCAGGCACCCTATTTATTTATTTTTTAAGATTTTATTTATTTATTTGACAGAGACGTAGTGAGAGAGGGAACACAAGCAGGGGGAGTGGGAGAGGGAGAAGCAGACTTCCCGCTGAGCAGGGAACCCAATGTGGGGCTTGATCCCAGGACCCTGGTATCACGACCTGAGCCGAAGGCAGATATCCAATGACTGAGCCACCCAGATGCCCTGACCAGTGCCTTTTTAAAAATAGACCTTTTGAAATCAGTGGTTGTCAGGAACTGGGAGTGAGAGGAGAAGTTGACTACAAAAGGATACGAGGGAATTTTGGGGGCCGAGGGTGCTGGTTGATTTTGGTCACAGAGTATAATGTATCTGTAAAAATTCATAGAACTGTACACTAAAAAGGGTACATTTTACTGTTGATAAATTATACATTAAATTTTTAAATGAAAAAATCTATATATCCGCATACCAAAAAATTAAGATATATAAAAGAGAAATGTAAATATAGGTATCTGCTAATGGATTTTCACCAGCGTTACCCTTTCTCCCACAATATATATTGGCATGAAAACCTAACAGTATACAACTGGCCAGAAGAAATGAGGGTCATGTCCTCTCCATTTAGTAACATTTATTCATGCCCTCAGCTAGAATTATGTCTAGTTCCAAGAACCCATATTCTCATACCAATGCAAGAACTTAAGAGTCTAAGGCAGTGAGGCTCAGTCATTTAAAGCTTCAGACTCTTGATTTTGGCTCAGGTGGTGATCTCAGGGTTGTAAGATCAAGCCCCGTATTGGCTCCACAATGAGCCTAGAGCCTGCTTGGGATTCTCTCTTCCTCTTCTGAGGCTGATTGATGGAGTAAATTGTATTATCCTTTTTTAACATCATGAGAAATAGAGTGGTAAGGAATTTTGCCCAAGATCTGGAAGAGTCTTTAGAAATGTAGTGTTTTGTTGCAGTGTATAGCTGTACTACATGTTTGAATTAGGGTCGTTATTCTAATATTTAGGCCTTCATGCTTGCATTTCTTTCTCTCTTCCTTTTCTTCCCCTTCCCTCTCTTTCTTTCTTCTTATTTTTTAACCATAGACTACTTCTTTCTTTTGAAAGGACAAAATTTAATTTCCCTTTTTACCCCCCTTAACATTGAAAAATCAAGTCATCTCCTTCTCTTAACATTTCTTGTACTGAGTTTCACAACTAAAGTTTTACTGGATTAATTTGTAATGTTTTCAGATGGAATCTCAAAAGAAGTCCTAAAGAAAATGCAAAGAAGAAATGATGATAAATCCATATCAGATGCACGTGCTCGTTTCCTTGAGCGAAAGCAGCAGAGGTCCCAGGATCACAGTGACACACGGAAGGAAACAGGCTAAGCCTTGAACCCTCCAATTCAGGAAGTAGGAAAAGCAGCCAGGAAATGTGCTTCTACTTTGCCATTTATATCAGACAGCACTACCAAGAGAAAGTGGTCAGCAGCTGTTATTAGCATACAAGCTCAAAGCAAATCAAAGTTCATCAATATCAATAAATGGAATTTTCAAAGAAAAGATTGAGTTGCCATTGTCACAGGCAAGGATCTATGAAACCAATGAAAGACAATACATGTGATATTTTCCTCACTTCAATTTTGCTGGCCTTAACTGGTATCAGATGCTGTCATTTAGATATTTTCAAAGAACATTGAATTGTATTTAATCAGCGTGTATTCCATTTGCATTTGAAGCATTAAAAATTATTTTCCTTAAATCTCTTTAAGGCCTTCTTGTTGCTATTAGAATAGTATTATATCAGGTTATCAGGTATGTGACCATTTCCTTCAGAAGGCTGAATATAAGAGGTTTTTACTCAGCAATACTTAGATGTCTAACTGTTTAATTGCTACAGAGCTTTATAGATATTTAGAGAAAAGACTTAATCAATTAGTAAATAAGAAGATTGCCTATGGCAAGTTTCTTTTTTGAATTAATATTAATCCTTAAATTGATTTTTCTGGGATTATACAAATTCCTTTTTATATAAAAATATATTGTTTAAAACAGTAGCTATAGCCATTAACCAAAGGACAGATGATATATATATGTTTTTTTTCTTTTCTTTTTTTTTCTTTTTTTCTTTTTTAGCTGTCCCTACATACTTGTATCAGCACCATGTATGTAGGTGTGACAGTGTTTCAAACAGCCCCTCCACCTGGCCCACTCTCTTGCCTCCAGCTGCTTGGGTAGGACCATTTAAACATCTGTTACGCTGATCTTGAGATGGGAGTTTTTTAAAGCAGCCAACACTACATCACCAGTGTTTCAAATTGGAAACTTGAGGCCAGTTCGTATCACACTCAGGCCACACTCAGCACTTGCCCACTCTGTTGTCTACTGCCTTGTATTCTAGTTATTTGTGTATTTGTCTGTCTCCCCCCGCTAGATTATACGCTCCTTGTGGGCAGGGACTTTGTCTTTCTCATCTTTGTATCTTTCATGGCACCTAGCACAGTGCTTTGCACATGGTAGTCACTCAATGTTTGTTAAATAAAGCTATTAGTGTCATTAAAATTCAAAAGGTAGTATAATGTGTGTTTTTATTTTTTATTTTATTTTATTTTATTTTTTTTTAAGATTTTATTTATTTATTTCACAGAGGGAGAGAGATCACAAGGAGGCAGAGAGGCAGGCAGAGAGAGAGAGGGGGAAGCAGGCTCCCCGCCGAGCAGGGAGCCCGATGCGGGCCTCGATCCCAGGACCCTGAGATCATGACCTGAGCCGAAAGCAGAGGCTTTAACCCACTGAGCCACCCAGGCGCCCATAATGTGTGTTTTTACATATTTTTTGTAAAAATTAAGAATCTAAATTTTTCATAGGTAACTAACTCTTTTGCAGTTATTTCCTTTGGTGTCTAAACAGTTTTCTGTTCAATATTAGAAACTTGAGCCTTTATTGAAAATCACATAAGGACCCAAATCTGTGTGTTTGTTCTTAAAGTAAGGTGAGTGATGATGGTTCCTCTAATATTCCCAGCATTGTTGCTTTGTCCGTTGTAATCTTCAGTGCTCTAAACACTATTTCAGCACATTAGTCTAACCAGGTTCTCTTCTCAGGTATATGTATCAGTGTATTTCCTTAGATGTGGTAGGGGTGTATGTGAATTCTTAGAATAAATTCTCTTTCATTTCAGTAAATATTAACCACACATTCTAAATCTGTAGTCCATAATCACATTTCATCAGTTGTCCCAGTAATGTCCTTTCCTTGATAGCATTTTCCCCCAGTTCAGGATCCAGTCAAGAATCATGTACTGCATTTAATCTTTTTTAGTCTGGAAAATGTCCTTAGTCTTTCTTGGTCTTTCACATTTAAGATTTTGGGTTTTTTTTGTTTTTTTTTGTTTTTTTATTTTTTTTTTTAAAGATTTTATTTATTTATTTGACACAGAGAGAGAGATTACAAGTAGGCAGAGAGGCAGGCAGAGAGAGAGGAGAGAGGAGAAAGCAGGCTTCCCGCTGAGCAGAGAGCCCGATGTGGGCCTCGATCCCAGGACCCTGGGATCATGACCTGAGCCGAAGGCAGTGGCTTTAACCCACTGAGCCACCCAGGCGCCCTCACATTTAAGATTTTGAATAGCATTTCTGACATTTCTTAGTAATACAGACTAAATTATTATTCTCTCTCTCTTTTTTTTTTTTAGAGAGGGAGACAGTATCTTAAGCAGCGCAGAGCTCGATCTCATGACCCTGAGATCACGACCTGAGCCAAAATCAAGAGTAAGATGCTCAACCGACTGAGCCACCCAGGTGTCCCTAGGCTAAGTTATTTTATAGAACGTCCTCAGTTTGGATTTCTCTAATGTTTCCTCATGGTTGGAATACAATATGGGAATTCCATGACTGGGAAACTGCATAAGTAATACCAATGTCTTTCCTAAGGCATCAAATCTGAAGATACATAGTCTTTGTCCCTCACCGGTGACATTAATTTTGATTACTTGGTTAGGGTATTTTGATTTCTTCAGTGTAGTTACTCTTATTATTAAGAAGTAATTTTGGGGAGAGATATGTTGAGATTATGTTAAATAGCCTATTCCTCATAAATTACCACCCTCTGGATTTATCATCAATTGATTCTCGCCAAATCAGTTTTGTTTTTTTTTTTTAAGATTTTATTTATTCATTTGAGACAGAGAGATACAGAGGGAGAGCACAAGCAGGGGGAGAGGCAGAAGCAGGCTGCCCACTGAGCAGGGAGTCCAAGGTGGGACTCAGTCTTAGGACCTGGAGATCATAACCTGAGCTGAAGGCAGACGCTTAACCATTTGAGCCACCCAGGTGCCCTTTGCCTAATCAGTTTTATTATATGGTCGCAAAATGGTGGTTTTCTTTCCCTAATTCTTTCCTATATTTATTTGTTGGCATTATAAGAAAGAGCTTTCTTTAAAGAAGAATTTCCAGTAAGCAGATGGATGCTGGGAGTAGCATTGATCAAGACAGAGAATTAGAAAGCCCAGGGGCTATTTGAGAAGGGTGGCAAACAATCCAGTTTATTTGGTGTATAGAGTACATGTAGGACAGTAATAGGCTAAAATGTTGGTTGAGAAAAGATTATACAAGGCTTTTGAAAGCCAAGCTATGGAATTTAGACTTATTTGTACTATATGAATGTATTAAAGGAGAATGACATCATTAAAGCTTTAAGGTAATTGTGACAATAGTTCCTGTAAAAATAGTTGATTTCCACTGAGCGAGGCTGTCCATAGGATGAGAGGAACACTAGATCTAGTTAAGAACGTGGAAGGAGCCTTGGAGGAATGGTAGTGGTAATGGACAAATTTGTTCTTTAAAGAACGAGGATTCACTTTCAAATTACTAAATGAAACAAAACAAAAACAAATGAAGACAAATGTTATCATAGAAAAATGGCCAAAGGACATGTTTTCTCACGTTTTCTCACAGAAGAGGAAACATGAATGGTCAGTAAGACAAGGTCCTATATCTTACTAGTAATTAGGGAAATCCAGTTTAAAACAGTGATATGCCATTCTTTTTCATCAGATTGACAACAGTCAATATGCCTGACGAGTGCTGGCATAGAATAAATTGCTCTTATTTTAGAGAACATTTTGGCAATATCTAGTAAAGTTGAACATGTGCATAACCTGTGACCCAGCAAGCCCACCTGTAGATTAATATCCTAGGAACCCTTCAGGATTATATAAAATACTCTGTTCCTCATAAAGTGTGACTCACATAGATTTAGCATCATTTGATGACTGATGTTAAATACATAAAAAAAAGTTAAATACAGTATTCATTAAAATGTTATACTCCGTTATTTCTTTTTTTTCTTTTTTTTTTTTTAAGATTTTATTTATTTGACAGAGAGAGAGACAGCCAGAGAGGGAACACAACCGGGGGAGTGGGAGAGGGAGAAGCAGGCTTCCTACTGAGTAGGAAGCCTGACATGGGGCTTGATCCCAGGACCCTGGGATCATGACCTGAGCCAAAAGTAGATGCTTAACAACTGAGCCCCCCAGGTGCCCCATATACTACATTATTTCTAATAGCAAATAAATTGAGAACAATATATATGTATCAATAGGCAAATGGTTGAATAATTGTGATATGTTCTTATGGTCAAATTCTATACAACAGTGAAAATGATTTTTGAGATTCCTGATGCCTAGTCTTAAACTGCTTTGCAGAGCAGGGGAACCAGTTTACGTTTCCAACAGCAATGTCGTAAAGTGCTTGTCTTACTGTAGTTTATAGTCCCTCAAAAAATTTTTTCTAAATATAGACAAAAAAAGGTGCCTCATGATTGTTAATTTGCATATTTAGATATTCAGCTCTTTTTCCTTATGTTCAAACTGTCTACAAGAAATAACGGATTTGAATTTGACAAGGCCAGATAGTAAATTTACTGTCTTTCTTAGGCGTTCAGGCCATACAGTCTCCCTTGAAACTACTCTGTTGTTGTAGTATAAAAAGCAGCCATAGATAGTACATAAACAAATGGGTATGGTTGTGTTCCAATAAAACTTTATGTATGGACAATGAAATTTAAACTTCATGTAATTTTCCTATTAGGAAACATTATTCTTTTGACTTCACTTCTTTACCACTTGCACTTTAATCCAGGAAAGGGACTTTCTACATACCCATTCTAATTCAGATTATTTCATTTGTAAGAAAAGATCTTAATTTCATGAAATATCTGAGATTTTTCTGGCTTTTATTTTTCTTTATGTAGAGTTGATAGGCTTGAGCATAATGTTAGGCATCAATAAATTTAAATTATATTCTTTATTCTCCCCAGAATTTTCAAAGTAATCTATATTACTTACTCGTTAGCTGTTCCTTTAACCTTAAAATATGAATAATACAAAATTCTCTTGTGAAATTAAATTTTCAACTCTTTTTTTTAAAGATTTATTTATTTATTTTAGAGAGAGTATGAGTGGCAGAAGGGACAAAGAGAGAATTTTCAGGCAGACTTCCCACTGAGTGAGAAGCCTAATTTAGCAAGGCTTGATCTCATGACCCTTGAGATCACCACCTTAGCCAAAACCAAGAGTCAGATGCTTAACTGACTGAGCCACCCAGGTGCCCTTTTTTTTTCTTCTTTTAAGTAGGTTGTCCAGATAAAATCTACATGTTTCTTAACCTAAGAAGAAGGTTTCTATGTTTCTTAACCTAAGAAGAAGGAAACATACATTCCCTATGTACTTAGTGCTCAGTTAATACATAGGAAATGAGATGGGTTAATCCAAAATACAGCATAGCACCCAGTTTGGTGCCTTTTGTGTATGATAGGTATTTATGAATAATTGTTGTGCTAGCTCCAGGTATGATTACTGACAACATAAGTTGGCCCAGGCTTTGAATTAAATAGGTGGTACAGTCAATAAATGTTATAATAGCTAAAGAAGTAGGATAAATAGATTTTAAGCTGAATTTTTAAGGCAGAGTAGGACTTGGACTAGATTTAAGAAAGGGGACAGAGTTTGATTAGGAGAGGAATCAGAGTTAAGCATGGAAAGAACATTAGGGTCACCTTGAGAGGGGATTTTTTTTTTAAGTATTTTTCAGCTTCCAGTCTGTAACTTGGGCTAACACTAAGTAGGTCAAATGAATAATTTGAGTGCCACTGATTCTTACAGAAGAACATCAAAGTCGGCTTGGACTTGGGTTATCATTTTACAGCATATAGTACTTAGAGACTGCCATTGTATGCCAGTCTGCTACTCTATTTAGTTACCTTTCAAGAGATGGAATTTTTAAGCCCTCCTCCATTATGAGTATAATCTCATCTCTACATCTGATTTAATGATTTAGCTAGACAGCCCAAAAATACAAAGACGGTAAAAGGCTGTCTTTATCAGGTTAGTTTTTAATTTTCACCCTAAAGAGAAATTTTCATGCCTTTTGGTGCTAACAGGGCTGGCTCTGAAAAGAAAAACTTAAATCAATAAATGAGGTAGGCTTATATGAATGCTACATATTTTTCTTTACTGCAATGTTATGGAATGAATAGTTGTATACTATACAGCAATATAAACTCACAGTTTTGGGGGGGGGTTGTTTTTTTCTTTAAAGATTTTATTTATTTCACAGAGGGAGAGAGATCACAAGTAGGCAGAGAGGCAGGCAGAGAGGAGGAAGCAGGCTCCCCGCTGAGCAGAGAGCCCGATGAGGGCCTCAATCCCAGGACCCTGAGATCATGACCTGAGCCAAAGGCAGAGGCTTAACCCACTGAGCCACCCAGGTGCCCTATAAACTCACAGTTATTTGGAATAAAAGCAACCAGGAAAAGGAAATAGCCAGGTTTTGGGATTGTTTTTACATAATCCACTTTATCAGTCATGACATGTTAACGTAAGTCATTTTTTAAAAAGTGATTTGTACGGGCACCTGGGTGGCTCAGTCATTAAGTGTCTGCCTTCAGCTCAGGTCATGATCCCAGGGTCGTGGGATTGAGCCCCGCACTGGGCTCCCTGCTCTGCAGGAACCCTGCTTCTCCCTCTCCCTCTCCCACTCCCCTAGCTTGTATTCCCTCTCTCACTGTCTCTCTGTCAAATAAATAAAATCTTAAAAAAAAAGTAGTGTGTGGGCGCCTGGGTGGCTCAGTGGGTTAAGGCCTCTGCTTTCGGCTCAGGTCATGATCTCAGCGTTCTGGGATCGAGGCCCGCATCGGGCTCTCTGCTCAGCAAGGGAGCCTGCTTCCTCCTCTCCCTGTCTCTCTGCCTGCCTCTCAGCCTACTTGTAATCTCTCTCTCTGTGTCAAATAAATAAATAAAATCTTTAAAAAAAAAAAAAAAAAAGTAGTGTGTAGTGTGTCCTAAATTTGGTACATATTCAGATCAGGTTACATATGTAGGTATACTTACAAAAGCTTCACAGTGATGAACCTGAGGACTTTAAAATTCAGAATTGCTTTCCCCATATAAAAAATTGTTTAATCAAAAGATTTTAACATTGAGTATTTAATTTTTCATTGTATGTACTGAAAGGTATTTGTTGACCAAGTGAATTAGATTATACTTCCTTGAAACTTTATCAAGTTAATCAAAACTTTGTTTACCAGATCTCAGTTTTTAACCATTCTGTTCTGAGAGTTTACTACTATAAGAAGGCTGTATATGTGCATTGCAACTAGTAGAACGATCCATGGAGCGCGACAGAAGTTTAAGATTGCAGAGAAAACATGTTTGTGGGTCATGCCTTGCTTTGGAGATGGTAATAACCCCAGGAGATGCATAGAGACAGTTCTACATATTTAGAAAGGAAGAAAAAAATAGCCCGTAACAATCATTCCAACATCCTGATCCTCATCATCCCTTTATTGTATAGAACTTCTCAAGCTTCTTGTGACTTTAATTTTTGGATATGAAAAGGATATAGTGACATGGCATCTGACTTCCTATCAATCAGCAGGGTTATAACTTTTCTGGGTTTTTCTGTCCATAATGCTCTGTGTATCACTATAGTTGAACCAACTTTTCTGAGATGACTTTTTAAGGTAATGTTATGAGCCACTTCATTCCTCCACTGGAATCCGATTTAACCTTTAGACAACATGGGAGGAGCCTATATAATATGACTAGATTCCCGATTGTATTCCCACAGGGTTAGTCTTGGGGATTCACTTGGAACATGCTCAATCCTGACACTGAATAAAGATTCATTATAGATCTTGTTTGCCATCTGTGATACATTATAAAACTTATCTGTATAACTTAGATTTAGGACAAGCCTGAGTAAGTGAATGATATTAAGTATAAATTCAGGTCCATCTCATACTAAAAAGGCCATGAAAATTTTTTTTCTGGCTTTGTAAATGTTTCTTTTCAGGTGAGCTTTGCCTATAATCAGTGCCTTGTACAGTGTCAAAATAAAGTGGGCACTGTAGGTTGACTGATACTGACTGAGTCAGTGCATTTGATATGCTGCTCTTTACCTAATCCTGTGGGATTCATATCTGTGGCCCTAGGGGGCTGAGATGTTTCAAAGCTGCTGTTTAAATGGCAAAACCACTCATTGGGTAATGCTAAAGTATATCCCTCTTGGTTTCATTAAAATCTGAATTTTTAAATAATGGGAATGGTGAGTTAAGCTTAAAGTTCTGCTTTAAAATTGATCTCTTAATGTTTGAGAAATGCCTTCATTTTGTGGCTTTTGCAATGTAGCTAGCTCTGGCTGTTTTTAAAAGGTCAAGTTAAAAGGCAGGGGCCTTAATTTGGGGGCTGCCTGAAGATAAACAACTATAGAGAAATCCAATGAATGTTCTTCTGAGGTGTCATTTTCACTGGATGTTTTATATAAAACATTATATTTTACATTATATATAGATAATATTTCCTGGGATAAAATATAAAATTATGGGTATAATAAAGGTTTTTATATAGGTTTTGAGAAACTGGCATTTCTCAAAATAGCATATGAGAGCAATGCAGTTTTGCTAATGGTGCTTGCTGTGACTCATAGTGAGGAACTACTATTGAATATTCTAAAAAAATAGCTTCAAATTGGAAGAATTTGACCACTTTAATTAATATGGCTACTAAAATATTTTCTGAAACTAGAAGCCAGGATGATAATACATTAATAGCAGTAGATATAGGGCATCTGGGTGGCTCAGTCAGTTAATCATCTGCCTTTTAGCTCAGGTCATGATCCCAGGGGGTCCCGGGATCAAGCCCCACACTGGCCTCTCTTCTCAGCGGGGAGCCTGTTTCTTCCTCTCCCTCTTCTGCTCCCTGTGCTTGTGCTCCCTTGCTCTCTCTCTCTCAGCCAAATAAATAAATAAAATCTTTTTAAAAATTGCAAATGTAGGGCGCCTGGGTGGCTCAGTGGGTTAAAGCCACTGCCTTCGGCTCAGGTCATGATCCCAGGGTCCTGGGATCGAGGCCCGCATCGGGCTCTCTGCTCGGCAGGGAGCCTGCTTCCTCCTCTCTCCTCTCTCTCTGCTTGCCTCTCTGCCTACTTGTGATCTTTCTCTCTGTATCAAATAAAAAAATAAAATCTTTAAAAAAAAAATTGCAGGGCGCCTGGGTGGCTCAGTGGGTTAAAGCCGCTGCCTTCGGCTCAGGTCGTGATCCCAGGGTCCTGGGATCGAGGCCCGCGTCGGGCTCTCTGCTCGGCAGGGAGCCTGCTTCCTCCTCTCTCCTCTCTCTCTGCCTGCCTCTCTGCCTACTTGTAATCTCTCTGTGTCAAATGAATAAATAAAATCTTTAAAAAAAAAAAAAAAAATTGCAAATGTATTAGAAGACTTTATCATAGTTAGGAAAAAAACCCCCACAAAAACCCAGCGTTTGTTTTGATTTATAAGGTTATCTATCTTCTCTAATAACCTAAGGTAGCCTCTGAAAACAAAGCCATTTGATTACTGCTCAGGTAACTGGGAACAGTGACTCAGCCTTCTGGACTTCTAAACCAAGGATAACCTTTCCTGCCTTTACACTATTAGCAGGAAACAGCTTACTATCATGAAAAGTTCTTTATTACCTCAGCCCAAATTATTGATCTTTAAAATGCACAGGTTTGGGTTTTAATGTTTATCCTCTGGATCATTTTTCCTATTGAAAATTTTGGATTTATTGACTTGAAGGATACAGTGTTCAAAATGAACTGGTAAATTGTAATCTATTTTTCTGTCTAAATGACTTCTGAAAACAATGCATTTATTACATTCTATGTGATGACACAGCAGTCATTAACAGAACCTGAGGGCACTTTTGGTTAGATATTCCACACATTCAAATATCCAAGCTAAAATCAATTGCTTTGGGGATTCTAAATGTACTTAAAATTATAGGTCTGTATGAAAATGCAAGACAAGTTATTAACAAATTAAATATTGGTGGCCCATTTGTGATATAGCTTTTGTATCCCAGATTCTGAGATTAGACATGTAACCTGACTGAGCTACTGTTTTTACTATAAAAGAATAATTCCTGGGCGCCTGGGTGGCTCAGTGGGTTAAAGCCTCTACTTTCGGCTCAGGTCATGATCCCAGGGTCCTGGGATCGAGGCCCGCATCGGGCTCTCTGCTCAGCAGGGAGCCCGCTTCCTCCTCTCCCTGTCTCTCTGCCTGCCTCTGCCTCTCGGCCTACTTGTAATCTCTCTCTCTGTGTCAAATAAATAAATAAAATCTTAAAAAAAAAAAAAAAAAAAAAAAGAATAATTCCTTTAGATTTTTAATTTAGGATTTGTCTACTTCCAAAAAGGAATGAAAGCAGCTACTATTAAACTGGAATTAGAAAGGTTATTGCAAATGTTGCAGAATACAAAACATCTTCAACCTCTTACCTAATAAAACAACACACAATTTTGCCTACCATAAATATTCACTCTTATTCTTTGCATAACAACCTTTTGTCTCCTCTTTTACCTGCCAAAGATTCTTCTCTCATCCTAAGTATGTGAGATATATTTTGGGAAAAACATTAAAAGCAATTTAAATGATTAAGCAAACTTCTCTAAGCAAAACTACTTAACGCACAAAATTATTGTAGACCTAATAAGGTTTTATGTTTAACTGAAAAGGGCACTAAAAATAATTACTCTGTACTTGTTTTTCCTCAAGATCTTTCTGGAAAAATAGCCATCTCTCTCTCATAAAGATGAAAGGCACATACCTAAATTCTTAAACCTTTAATGCATTTGTGCTATTAATGAAACATTACAGCTTATACCTTAGCAGTAAAGTACTGAGAAGGTTACCAATCGATAATGAATATTGTAGTTATCTTAATGCTGTTGGGAAACAAGATGCTCTAGGTTAGAAGCTCTAGGTTCCTAAATACTGGTACTTAACTGGCAATGTTAAGGTGGTCCCACTGAAATACACCGCTAATAGTTAATCCCTATTTCCAAGAATGTATATTAGCCACACCTTAGAAGAACCTTAAGGGTTTCAAAACTCCCCCTTAAACTCATTATCGAAATTCTTAAGACTTATTTGATGTGGCTAAAAACATGCTGCCACAATTTTGGTCCAATTCTGTAGCACATATACGATACTCAAAAGTCTCTAATTCTATACTAAGCTAGACCCATATCATATACAAGTCCTCCAAAATGTCCGGAGAAGTAAGGAAAGCTATCGCAAGGCCAGCTGAGATACCTCATAAACGGCCTTCGCCGTCCTTTGAGCCAATTATTTAGGTAATATGCAAAAGAAATAGCTAGTTCTAGTTAGAATCCAAGCGTCAGCCTCTCCAAGCGTCAGAAGGGTGTGCATAAAGGCAGGGAGATCTTAAACCCCATTTCATTCCCCCCTCCCTTAGACGTTAGAAACCACCCACTGCATGAAAGTAGGCGGGGGAGGAGTGCTACAGCCGGCTGCCAAGAAAGCGCTGTGCAAGGAGGCCGTTTCCCTGAGTCACGGAGAGGGCGGGAGGCTGGGCCCATCTGCCCACGCCACGTCCTCTTCGTAAGGGACTCAGTTTAAATAGGCAGGGCCCAGAGGGAAAGGGAATAGCACAGCCATTCCTCAAGGCGGCCCAACAGCCACCCTACTCCCAAGAGACTGCATTTCCCTAGAACTCGCTCTGCATTCTGGCAGCAATCAGCCGACCCTTCCCGGCCAGCATCACGTGCACCCGGAAGTACGTGGGTGGGACCTAAGAGTCCACGGAAATGACGTAGGTCACTGCCAGTCGCATGATGTGGCAAAATGCAAAAAAAAAGGAGTGGGGGGAGGAAAAGCTGGCGAAGCCGGGGAAAGTGATGAGTCCAAAAAAGTAGTCCCTTCGAGTCCTCTAATTTACCGTCGTGGCGCAGCAGAAGCGAGGCCCTCGGCGCACTGCGCCCCGAATTCCTGCGCCCCACTGCACCGCGGCGCTCCGTGGAGGGGTACATAAGGCGGAGGGGGTGAGGTGACTTGGGCGGAGTTCTGTCGTCGGGATCCCTCCGCAGGGCTCAGCCGTTTCCGGAGTCTGCGCTGCGCCCGGTTCCGCCATTGCGGCTCTCCCGGACCCTGGAGCCTCCGCCCCCGACCCGAGCTCTTTCGTCTGCCTGCCAGTTTCCTGCGTCTCCGGAGAGCATCTTGCTGAGCCCAGCCTCCCCCCTCCCCCTTCTCCTCCTCTCCCTTGGAGAGCCCGGGCAGACACTGCCCCGCAGCCCCAGTGACAGGAGGAGACCATACACCCCGACAGCGCCATGGCCCAGATTCTGCCAATTCGTTTTCAGGAGCATCTCCAGGTGCGGCTGGGCCCGGGCCGGTGAGGGCTGCGGAGAGGGTGGTAGGAAAGAAGAAGCTGGAGTCCGGGCCTAAGTAGAAAGAGCAGGATGGGAGGGGTGTGGGTATTGGTGTTTGGGGTATAGATGGAGGATGGGGGCGCTATCTTGGAAAGCTTAAGAGTTAATGATGTGGGGCTTGGGTAGAAAGGACGAAAGTCGGGGTGCAAAGGGCAGTGAGGCCAGTCCTGGGTTCGAGGGCCTCTCATTTTCACTTCCTGGGTGGTAAGAACTGCGCATTCTAACACGCTCCCCTTTCGCCGTTTTATTCAGTTCATTCATTTGGGTATATTGGACGCGGAGGGGGGGGGTTGCAGTTCTCCCGCGTTTCTTCCAGACCAGGGATTTTCATCCCCTAGGCCAGTGCAGAGCTGTCACCTCTCATTGCTCTTCTCTTCCCTTTCCCCCATCGTCTCTGCACCCAGCAGTTGTGGGGCGGGTGGGCTGGGGAGGAGCAACCTTTTTTCTTCCTCCCTCTGCAGCTCTCAACTGGGAAAGGCACCTTCCCCCGGGGGTGGGGGGGAACGGCGGCGGCTTGCCTCTTGCCTTCCCCTAGGCAGTTAGAACAGAAGGTCACTAAAGGAACAGGAGGAGGATAGAATGGGGGAACATATTTCTCAGGGCGGTGTCAGTCTCGGAGTGCGTGGGGTCAAGGTCCCTAGGGTACGTCTTTTTTTCCTTTCCTTAATTCTCTGGGGACGGTGCGGCTTTTATCCCCTTTCTTTTTAGGAGGTAGAGAAGAGTTATCCAGAGGTTATCTTGGGGTCTGCTGGAGTGTAGCAGGTAGTCGTGGGCTTGGTGTAGCTACCTCCCTCAGGATTGCATGGAATTGAACCGAGCCCTGGAGATAGAGCACACCTGCTCTGAGATATGCAAAGTTATTTAGTCTGTAATTGGCTTCCTTTTAGTAGGTTCTAGAGTTCTTTCCCATGGTGCATTTTCCTGTAGGCAACATACTGTCTTATCTGGCAGTGTGCCAGTGGCCGGCTGAGGCAGATGATCTTTGGAGGGCTTGAGTGAATTAAGCCGCTTCTGATTTTCCTAGTTCACCAAGCCTGGTTTTACTTTAGCTGCAGTAATTTACTCATCTTAATTTGCTTTTTTCCCAAATACTTCCTTAAAGAGGCCTGGCTCAGCTCAATCTCCTGAAGGCCTAAATTCATAATGATAAAAGATGCTGTGGCTTGACATGACATTAATGTTAGTGATCTAGTGGACACCATTGAAAGCTGTTTTATTTACTTCCTCCAATTTATATACACAAAGGATTCTTGTTAATGAAAAGGTTGGATATGAATATTTAGGCTATCAGTAACATAACCTCATGTTTCTTTGCAGGTATTATCTTTGCACGAGCAAGAAATTTTTTTCCTTTAAGTCTTGTAATGAATAATCTTAAAAAATTAGTAAAACTTTCTTTGGTCATCTTTGGTTTTCAGATAACTCATCTGAAGTAATGGAACACTTAAAAAAAGGTTAAAAAATCTTAAGTGATGGAGTGCACACAGAAGTTACTGTTTTTGCTCAATTCAAGTTTTAATTGCTATGGTTATTTCAGTTAGAGTGAAGTGTAAATGAATATAGAGGTTTAGGAAAATTTTTTTGAGTGTGAGGGGAAAACAGGCTCATCCTTAAAGTGTTTCTGAAATATAATACTTCTGCAGACAAACGTTTGTAAATTATAAACAGAAGCAGGTATGGTTGTTAGTTACAAGGCAGAGGTATCTCCCATTAGTAAACCTTCTTTCTTGACTAGTGGTGGTTTGGGCCGTAGCTTTTCATTTCTATTAAAGAGGAGACAAGTATTGTTAAATACTCCCCAAGATTGGAATCCAGCCTTGTCACTAATTGAAGACAGATTTAATTCGGGTCTGATTTCTGAGTTTCTGCAAATATGCAAGTGAAACCATTTCCTTCTGAAATAATTAGAAGATTTGAGTGTAAAGCAGCTTTGCAAATGTATTTGAAGAATTCAGTCATATTTTGGTAGTAATATGCCATGGCTAAAGTAAAGCTTGCTATTGTGACTGTATACTCCAGCTGATAATCATTAATTGTGCAGAGAGCCCCAATCACCTCTTCCAGAGTATCCCCTAATTCTCATTTTTATCCCTTTTTAAAAAGTTAATAAGGACTATTTTAATTGGTATCTCATGTCTTTTTCTGAGTCCTGTCAGTTTGCTAAGTAGCAGAAAACTTTTCTGAAACACTTAGGATAAGAACTGGGAACAAGAATTGGGGAACTTGAGTGTAGAGTTAGCTTTTGTGAAAGTTTCTAAAGGTGAACTGTAAATTTTGTTTTTAACTATTCTGGCCAACTGAAGTATCTGTCATTAAGGCTGGAATTAGATCAAATGAATGTTAATATTTTAAGTTACGAAGTTTTTTGTGTCCCCCCCCCCCGTTTGAGCAAGAGATTACTAGAGTTGCAGTTTCTAAAAAAATTCCTAGACTACAACATAAAACGTTGCTTGCAGTTCTCAGTTCTTGGCACATTAAATTTCTTTATGTCGATTGCCACATTCTACTGTATTCCCGGGTTCTTGGGTTCTTCCCACCCTTTTCTTTTCCCTTTGTCCATAAATGCAGGCGTGGAATGGAATGTGTTGTGAATTGAGTGGTGCGGGTTCTTGCTTTGGCTATTTTGATTTGCAAAGAGAAAGCAGTGCTCAGTATTACTGTGATAGGCTATATGCATAACTATACTGCCTGGTGAGGCATACTGTCTAGAATTCTGCTACAGCCTAACTTGGGAATGGCTTCCAAGCTTGAGATATATCATGTTTTTCAGAATTTTCCTAATTGTCAGTTTACTCCGCTTAAAGGGGTGTGGCTAATTATAGTGAATATGCTTTCACTCTGTTTAGGAAAAAATTTAAGACCCGGAACTGTGTGTGTGTATAGAACCACTGTCATTTTCATTTTAGTGTGCAGTGCAGTACCATGATTTTAGAAACCATACCCTATGATATTTGAATTATATTTAACAATATGTTTTTCCTATCACTGATACTGATGTGTTTTTTCTTCTTGAGAGTTATGGTCCAATAGAACTTTATTCTGGGGTGCCTAAGTGGCTTAGTCACTTAAGCGTCTGACTCTTGATTTTGGCTCAGGTCATGATCTCAGGGTTGTGAGATGAACATGGCATGGAGCCTGCTTAAGATGCTTCCCTTTAAAAAAAAAAAACAAAACTTCTGTGCTAAATATTTATACTAGCTACATAGGGATATTGAAATGTGGCTTGTGTGACTGAGGAACTAAGTTTTTACTTTTATTTCTTTTTAATTAATTTAAATGTAAATGGCCACATGAGGCTATTGCCCATGACACTGGACTGCACAATTACAGGCCATACTCATGGACTTTGTAAGAGTGAAGATTTTATCTGACCATCCACATTTACATTTTATTAATTAAAAACACTATTTGAAAGTGTTAGTTGAAAAAAAGTGTTAGTTGAATCCTGTCTCTTTTAGGACATGGTGGTGATGAACAATGACTAGTGAATGAAGGATACAGCAGACTTCTTATGAGACCCTGGTTTTCCCTATGACTGTGGCTTGATGTTTTCAGGTCTTCACTTAATCCCCCCCCAGACATCCTTATTAAATAGTTAAAGTGAGACTCCACCCAAGGGAACACTTTCAGAATAGGATTTGATCCTGGGTCTTCAGACATAAAATATTTCAAGGAAATAGAATGGCTTTAAGAGGAGAAGTTATACAGTATCCTACGGTGCTTTTTTCTGTTGGACTTTGCTCTGAGAATGTTATCATTTGACCCAGAATGTTATAATTTCAACATGTAAGGAGTATAAAATTTTCAAATGAGACACTTTACATTCCTTTTGGGGTACTGATTTTTCAAAATCTGATGTGTATTTTACACTTAGAGCACATCTCGATTCAGACCCTGTTTTCATTGGAAATACTTGATCTGTGTTTAGCTTTCATAATATTTACAGTTGAAAAAGCAGATTTGTGTATCTAGGTTATTCCAAATTTACTTATGTTTTCCATAATTGAATTAATTATCACTTACTGTTTTATTTTAAATTTTAAAGTCAGTTACAGTAACCATTTCAGGTCCTCAGTGTCACATGTGACTTGTGAAAAGTGGCTCCAGTATTGAAGAACACAAGGTTAAGACTTTCTCTCAGGAAGATAGGCCTGTTGCCTCACAAAGTTACTGTAAAGGTCTTAGATCATGTATTCAGAAGTACTTGGTGTAGCACTTTAGGAACATTAACTGTTAGCTATAATTTTTGTCTAGTACATTTTATTCATGTATCTCACAACCAGTGACACAGTAATTTATTTGCAGACCTAGATTTTTATGGTTTATAAATATTTGATACCTAAGATTTGAGTACTTATCAGCAACTGTTGTTAGACTAGGGACAAAATGGTGAGTAGTACGGACTAAAGTTTGCATTGATTAGTCGGCAAAGCCAGTCTACACATAATTGCAGCCATGAAGTTATTCAGTGTTCAGTGCTGTGCAGAACTTAATACAGATATTCATATGATACAAAACTGATCCTGCTCTGAAACTGTGCCCAAAAGAAGAAATCTTTTTTTTAAGATATTTATTTGTTTGTTTGTTTGTTTATTTATTTGACAGAGAAACCATAAGCAGGAGAAGCAGCAGAGGGAGAGGGAAAAGCAGGTTCCCTGCCAAGCAGAGAGCCTGATGTTGGGCTTGATCCAAGTCAAAGGCAGCCACTTAACTGACTGAGCCACCCAGGCTCCCCAAGAAAGAAATCTTTAAATTACTTTTGTATTCTATCCCATGAACACTAGGTGTCTGCCATTGGTACTTTATTTATTTATTTATTTATTTATTTTTAAGCAATTTCTTTTCTTTCTTAAGATTTTATTTATCTGACAGAGATCACAAGTAGGCAGAGAGGCAGGCAGAGGGAAAGGGGGAAGTAGGCTCCCTGCTGAGCAGGGAGCCCAGTGCAGGGGTTGGATCCCAGGACCCTGAGATCATGACCTGAGCCGAAGGCAGAGGCTTTAACCCACTGAGCCACCCAGTGGTACATTTTTAATTAGTGTTCCTTGTCAGATATATTTGAGAAACCTCATCATATCTGATAAAATACCCACCTAGAATGCCAGTCAGACCTTTGCTAGTGTTACATATGTCCTTCTATAAGATGGTAGTGTTAAAGTGAATGTTCTCACCTAGATAGGAAATGAGTTCATAACTAATATTTCAGTCCCTTATATTAGAATGAGGTTATTTCTCTAACTTTATTTACATATATGCCGTGCTAAAGGTACTTCACAAATCAACTTGTAATTCATAGCAAAGTTTATAGTTCTAGATGTTTTTCCCCCTTGGCTAAGTGCCTGTGGCTAATGCTCTTAACCTGAAGGGATGGCAGGAGGCTTGGATCTGAATACATTATACAGAACCGATCTGTCAGACTTGGATTTTGTCTCCCCTTTTTTGTGTTATGAGAGGCATAATTTATTTTGTCCTTACTTAAAGGGAATAACTATTCATCACATCTTAATCGTCCTGACATCTGTAATATCAAATTAATTGACCATTTAGCTTTTTGAGTACCTACTGCATGTCTAGAACACTGCTAAATATTTTATGTTCATGATCTCCTATAATTAGCAAGAAAATCCTGTCAGCTAGGTAGGGTTAGCCTTATTTTGCACATGAGGAAACCGAAGTTAACTTTTAGAGTCACATAGCTGGCTAGTGAGTGGGTGGTCAGACTTTAATACTTGGTCTTTTTGCAGTGTGGCACATTGCCTCATTTGGTGAACGAGCTATATAATTTGAGCTGCAAAATACAACACAATTTGTTTGCATCTGTTTTGTGGTGGTCTTTGCACACATTCTACCAGTGGTTTGTTTTTAGGTCAATAGTTTTGTCTTTTGTTTTTAAGATTTTATTTATTTGAGAGAGCAGAGGGAAAGGGACAAGCAGATTCCCTGCTGAGCAGGGAGCCAGACACAGGGCTTGATCCCAGGACCCTGAAGATCATGACCTGAGCGGAAAGCAGATGCTTAACCAACTAAGCCACCCAGGCATCCCGCAATAGTTTTTATATTAGGAGAAAAGTAGGGGCCAGTGAACCAACATTTGATTTTCTGTGCTTTAAATGGTTAGATGATGTTTTCAAAGGGCTTTATTCAAGTTCCCACTAGAAAATGGTGCAGAAAGATTGGGATCAGGTTAACTTGTAATGAGGATTATCTTTATCCCCCTCATAAAGCTGAACTTCTCAAAAGTGTCTATGGGGTTTTTCTTAATGACAAGGTAGTAAATGTGTTCCAGTCTGAAGCCACTTACAAAAGAAGGAAACTTCTTTCGATTTTACTATATTATTCATGTTTTGTGTTTATATTAATATAAAACTTGAATAGAACTCTAGGAAAACAATGGTGTTTGAGGTGGGGAAGAAGGAAAGTGGGAGTTGGACATGTTTGCTCAGTGTGAATAGCATAACCATAGAGGGGAAAACTGGTTACAAACTTGTAGGGTTGTGCTTTGGAGGCCGAACTACCAGTAATATTAGTACTTCCTGTTCTGAATCATTGGGTAAATATGGACTTTTAATTTCTGAAGTAAAGCTGATTTTAAAGCTTATTTCTGAAAGAATAGGGATTGAGTGCATTGAAACCATTTTAAAAAATTTAAATTCGGTGTGCTATTGTAAAAAATGTCTCAGATGTTTAATATGAACTTTATCTTTTTTCAACTTCTTCATTTATTAAGTTAAAATAATATTTTTTGGTAATTGTGAAGTTAGACTGTGGTATGTGTTTGTATTTATATTGTGAGACTTAGCTTATAGAGACACTCAAATGTTAGTTCTTAGCCCTGCCTGTGCTAGAGGGGAGTCTCCCTTTATCCAGTAGAGTAGAACATACATGCCAAGCTAAAGGAAAAGCTACTATCTACCCAGTTATTGAAGCCAAGATCTTGGAGTTACACCAGATTCTTTCCTTTTATTTTCTTTTTTTTTTTTTCTTTTTTTTTTTTAAGATTTTATTT
>LNAC01000452.1:710903-744141 GCA_002007465.1 Ailurus styani | reverse complement strand
TTTTTACCGTAAAATATTCTTCAAGAAAGAGTTTCATATATGTGTATGTATGTGTGTGTGTGTGTGTGTGTGTGTGTGTGTGTGTGTGTGTGTGTATAGTTTTAAATGGGTTTCTCTCTCTTTTTTTTTTTTTTTCTCCAAGATTTTTGTGTATTTGAGAACGAGCAGGGAAGGGCAGAAGGAGAGGGACAAGCAGATTCCCTGCTGAGTGGGAAGCCCTACTCAGGACTCTATCCCAGGACCCTGAGATCATGACCTGAGCTAAAGGCAGACACTTAACCGACTGAGCAGCTCTGGTGCCCCAAGAGTTTCTGTATATTAGAAGCCTTACCAAGTCTCCACATTTATCTAGCCCTCTCACAGTTCTGTTTTGAATACTACAACATTGTTCGTTGAAGACTATCATAGGCTTGAAATCATCTGGATTGATAAGAGGTAAATGTAACATATCTAATAATTACTGTTCTCTGGCCTCATAATTACAACTGTTGGATGTGGTAAGGAAACATTTTAAACATCCCTCAAAAACCCAATCTATTAGGGGTATATTTCTGGAGATCATAATCCAAAAACAAATGAAAAAAACAGCTCTTCTAATATGCACATGGAAATTTTAGGCATGTTCTAAAATTCCCATGATTGTTCCATAGTGGATTTTTTTTTTTTAAAGCACTTCGGTGGAATGCAGATGACTTTCCAGTGCTAATGAAAACATTGATGTAAAAAAAAAAAAGTGCATATGAGAATTAAAATGGTTTTTGAAATGTGAAGAGTACAAAAACATTTTCAGGTAAATTACTTTATAATTTTATTTATTTATTTATTGGCTCCATGCCAAACGTGGGGCTTGAACTCATGACCCTAAGAGCAAGAGTCATCTACTGATGAGCCTGCCAGGTGCCCCTGTAAATTATTTTATAATTTTAAATGTCTTTGTAAACTAAGTCAGATGACTGTTCGAACTATGTATTAAGCATACCTAATTCCTAAGAATTTATATTAACAGGGCCAAAGTTCTTTTAAAATTGAGATAAAGTTCATATAACTTAAAATTAACCATTTTAAAGTGGACAATTTAATAACATTCACAATGTTGTGCAACCATCACCTGTATCTAGTTCCAAAACATTTCATTGCTCCAGAAGGAAACTCCAAATTCATCAGGCAGTATCTCATTCTCACCCCCTCCCATCCTCTGCAACCACTAACATGCTCTCTGTCTTTATGGATTTACCAATCAGTGGAATCATGTGACCTTTTTTTGTCTTTTACTAAGCGTTATGTTGGAGGTTCATCCGTGTTGTGGTAGGTATGTGTACTTCATTCTTTTTTTTTTTTAAAGATTTTATTTATTCATTTGACACAGAGAGAGAGATTACAAGTAGACAGAGAGGCAGGCAGAGAGAGAGGAGAGAGGAGGAAGCAGGCTCCCTGCCAAGCAGAGAGCCCGATGTGGGCCTCGATCCTAGGACCCTGGGATCATGACCTGAGCCGAAGGCAGCGGCTTTAACCCACTGAGCCACCCAGGCGCCCGTGTACTTCATTCTTTAATGGCTGAATAATACTCCATTGAATAATTGATCTACATTTTATTCTTCCATAAGTTGATGGACATTTGGGTTCTTTCCACCCATTGGCTATTATGAATGAATGGTACCAGGGTGCCTGGGTGGCTTAGTGGGTTAAAGCCTCTGCCTTTGGCTCAGGTCATGGTCTCAGGGTCCTGAGATCGAGTCACACATCAGGCTCCCTGCTCAGCGGGGAGCCTGCTTCCTCCTCTCTCTGCCTGCCTCTGTGCCTACTTGTGATCTCTCTCTGTCAGATAAATAAATAAAATCTTAAAAAAAAAAAAAGAAAAAATGAATGAATGGTACTGCTGTGAACATTAAAGTTTTTGTTTGAATACCTGTTTTCAGTTCTTCTGGATATATACCTAGGAGTGGAATTGCCAGGTCATATGGTTTAGAACTGTTTTAATTTTTTGAGGGATTGCCCAACTGTTTTTCATAGCAGCTGCAGCATTTTGAATCCCCACCAGCAATGTATGAGTTCCAGTTTTTCCACATTCTAATACTAGTCAGAAGCTTTCTTGAGTGTCTAGGGAATAGTCTTACTTGCTAAAATGAATACCCTATTTGGGCACATAGGTATTTTTAGTTCTGTTCTCTCTCAAGTTTGTAGTTCTGTCCTCCCTTGAATTGTGTGTCCTGCTTCAGATTGGATTTCCATTTCTTCTGAGACACTGTGTATATTCCCACATATATCTGGGCTAGGCATACATCCTTGTAACCTCAAGGCATCCTTGTAATTGCTATGTGCTTGTTATGCACTGAGTAGAGGAGGCCATAGCACATTTACTGTAGAATTTTCCATACTAGTGTAGTGTCTGGCATACAGTAGCTGCTCATTAATTGTTTTAATGTATGATTATTGGAAAAAATACTATAGAACTAGGAAGAGATCTGAGAAAAAAAATTTTTTTCTAAAAGCCTGCAGTAATATAATGTATACAGAAACAGTTGATCCTGGACACAGCAGAATTGCCCCTGTGGCAGTCAGCAGTGTGGAAGATTAACTTGAATTTTTGAAGATTTTGAATTTAGAGAGAAATCATGGAATTAAAACAGGAGGAGGTGTGACAGAATAGGTTATAAATACAAGAACTGTAGAAACAAAAATAATTGGAATGGAAGCTTTTTTCAGACAGTGGAAGAAAATTAACTGATATGAAGGAAGAAGATTTAAAGGGTTCAGTGTTTGAGACAGGCCTGGGGAAGTTTTAGTATCACGAGATTAAAAACAAAAAAATATCTACAAGCATCCAGAGTATACCCTCTCCCTGACCAAAAAGTCAAGGTAGTCTTCTGTTTTTAACTCTGAATGTCACACAGTGAAACAGTATCTACAGAGTCTGGGGATGGAAAGTTTTTTCCACTTTTTAGAAGACATGAGGTACAAATTGTACACTTAAAACCCTCTGAGCCTAAAACCTGTTATTTTCCCTGTAGGTTGTTACCTTAGTAGTAATGACAAATTTGTAGCTTAACACAAAGTAAAGGCAGTCTCACACAAAACTTAAATAGTAGGTTATAAGATACTGAATTGATGTTCGGTTTCCAAATTATAGATGCTCAATAGATATTAGGAAAGAAATTCTGGTCATTTAGTCATTTTAACGTTTCACACTCCCTGAATTTGTTAATATTAAAAGATTTTGAAAAAGCTTGTAATTGTTCTTGCTGAGTGTTCATTCATTCACTCTGTTGAACTTGGAATTTTTGGCATTTAGGTTCACAAGGAAATACTTCAGTGACTCACATGTAAAAACGTGGTTCTGGTCTTGGAACTTGTAGCACCTACATGCTGATCATGCTTTAAATGATTGCTCTAACTAGAAGAATGGGCAGTAACTGCATAATGTCTCATTTCCTATCAGGTCTGCGGGTATAGGGTAGAAAAAGATACGAATATGTGCAGCAGTAACGGGGTTGAGCTGAATCACTGGGCTCCCACTTAAAAATACATTTTGGGAAGTCGTGTCATAGAATGAAGTTTCTTTGTAACCTTTACAGTTTTAATAGTAAGGAAACCAAGCCTTTGGTGTCTGCCTAGGGACATTGAAATCATCCTTTGAATTTTTTATGTTCAGTCAGCACTAAATATTTATTATAATCTTGAACCCTCAAAGTAAGCCTCATTTTTAGTTCTTTGAAAAGAATGTTTGGACAAACTATGACCCTTTGCCCGCACCCCTACCCCTAACACACATAGGTACACACCTATAATCAGTCATAACTTTGGTAGCATTCACTTGTTTTGTGCCCCCTGAATGGCATTTATGCAGAAAAGGGCATAACTTTGGAGAGTCTGCAAGATTTGGGGCATAAAAATTTCCTTATATTCTTCTGCTGCTTGATCAAAATCATGTGTGACATTTCATCTAATTATTGGATTGTTTTTTAAGAATGAGTCAAGTTTAAAGTTTTTTAATTTTCTAGTCAGTAGCTGGCTACAAGGAGGAAGAATGCTCTTTGAGTTTCCTGATAATTTCCCAAAGCTAATAGTCTTACAGTCCAGCTGTGGCTGTGGTTCCTTCTTAAATGTAGTACTTAATTTTGGAGTGACCAGAGTCAAATTCTCCTCTAAGAGACAGTGCCTCAAAAGCTAACGTGGAGTAGAAACAAAGGGTCAGCAAGAGTTAAAGTCATTTTTACTTGCTTGAAATGTGTGGAACACACAAAACAATGGCCAGTATCCTGTTGATGGAAGAACTAAAGGAATCCTGCATTCTCAGCATTTTTCTTCATTTCCTGTAGAAGACAGCAACTGCAGCTTTTATTTGACATTCTGCTGGTTTCCTAGCTAGTTTCAAGGGCTCCATGAAGTGATTGCTGTCAGCATTTTTTGTCACTGTGATTGATACTAGTGAAGGTAGAGGATGTTTAGAGACTTTTAAAGGAAATTATGCTGAGTGAAATACTTGGGATAGGAAGTTAACCAAATCCTTAGGCACTTCAGAATAACTGCATTGAGTGATATCCAGGTAACAGCAGATCTCTCTCAAATCGTTGACTTCTTAACTCTGTAGTGATAACACCTATCAAGTCTTTATCAGGATACAAGATTCAAGAAAAGGTAACCGAAATAGGGGTATATACAAAGACCACTTACAAAATAGTCTCATCTGAAATGTAGTAGTTCGTACATACTTCCTTTCCATTCTGACTCTTCAGATGAAACAAGGAGGAAGGATCTGGAAAGTGTAAAGCCAAGCACAAATTGTGAAACATAAGTTCTTAGTAATGCTGTCATAAACACAAGTTTTAAGGTATTTTGATATTCAGCTGATACAGCTGGTAAATGAGTTCTGTTCTGAGTTTACTAGTCATTCAATAGGAAGCAGTCTCCCTGAGTATGCTTATGAAGAAGGCTCTTTGCAGTGAATGCTCCTGTTGGATCAAATGTGACAACAGCTGGTTGAAATTAGTAGGCTTAAAGCAAGACTAATATGCCCTTAATTATACGATGTCTGTAGGCGCAAACAATCGTGATTGATTGCTGAGAGAGAGAGACTAAGCTAACAGCCTCCTCTTTAGTCCCAAGAATTGGGCATTGAAAAATTGCATGGTTTTACTTGGTCGTATTGTCTTCTGCTAGCATTTTCTTCCTTTTTTAAATAAATGTATACTATTGGGTTACATATATATCCATAGTCCATTCGGTCCCTTGAACAGTATTTTTATCGGTTGATCACTAATGTATTCTAATAAGGTGCTGACTCACCATTACTGGATTCCTAATTTCTTGTTGGAGGTTTTCCTAAGCTGTCTTTAGTAACATGTGTTTCGAACAAAGCAAATTGGCCCACCCTAGGTTTAACTATGTGATGTTAGTAGTATGAAGTCAGAGTCAATCTCTTTTGGAATAGTATATGTAATGATGTTGTAGTCCCTGAGTTAGATAACTGTAAAATGATAGAAATCCATAAAACAGTGCTTATGTGGTCCCACACTGTTTTAAGTGGTTGATATGTGCTAACTCACTTTAACCTTTCATGTAGCACTTAGCCATGCTTTGCTAACCCTCGAGCAAGGATGAACAGTTCCTCTTTTCTGTTTGCCACACATACAATCAAATCAACTATAGTTTCAAAAGCAGGACAAGAAAAACAAAGCTTTTAAAGTGTTAAAAACTTACGAATCGTTAACTTAGATTTCTGAATCTAATACTGCTGAAGTTAAAAATTTTTTTAGGTTATTCATCATACAGATGTGTACTCTTTCTCCAAAAGCTTTATGACATTGAGAAATTGAGGCAGTGGTAGTTTACCAAGCATAGAGACAGGCCTCTTTTTTCACGTCCTTTGAAGAAATTGCATCTTATTACATCTGCACATTTTCAGCCTTTTATAACCCTGGGCCTTCGCTGTTTGAAAGTCTAGTGATTTCTTGAGGGGAAACAGGCACCCAAATTGAGTTTTTCTTAGGTTCTTACTTCTGCTAGTATTGAACTTTGCAGATCCCCCCCCACTCCCCTCCAAACCTGTAGCTATCTGGACTCTGAAACTTGAAAGTTTTACTTTTTCCTGCTTCTCCTTGTCTTATTTGAAATTCTTGTGTAACTTTACCAACTGTCCTTCATATTTTGCCAGAGTTTAATGTTAAGGAAGTTTTCCTTTTCTCTTTGTTAGACTCCCAAGAAAACATCTGAAAACGATGCTCTTCGTTAGACTGCAATGATGGAAATGTATATTTTGTGCTTTCCAATACAGTAGTCACATATGACTGTTGAGTACTTGAACTGTGACTAGTGCGACTGAGGAACTGAATATTAAATTTTATTTACTTAAAATTGAATAGCTGCATGTGACCAGTGGCCACTATCTTGGACAGTATAAGTGCAGCAAACCTCTTAGTTCTGATTGGGCAGACATTCAGTGTACAACTCCTTTACAGAGCATGACTCTTACACTTGAATTATATCACTCTGGTTTGATTATCATCTTTACCTTTGGAAAGTTGTATTTCTTGCCCTACAGGTAAATTGCCTAATAAAAAATCTATTCTTTATAATGTAATTTTCAGTTTCAGTAAACTTACAAGAGAGTAGAATTAAATCTTTTTTAAAAACAAAAAAAATTGCAAGCTTTCATATAAGCCTGGGGAGAGCTATATCCCAGTCATCTAGATTTTTGATACTGTGCAGTATTTGCTTTTTTTTTGTTTTAAACATTTTAAAGAAATTCATGCCATCATGCCATTTCACTTTTCTTTTTTAAGATCTTATTTATTTGACACAGAGCACAAGCAGCGGGAGTGGCAGAGGGAGAGGAAGATACAGACTCCCCACTGGGCAGGGAGCCCACCAGGCTGGATCCCCGGACCCTGAGATCATGACCAGAGCTGAAGTCAGGCCCTTAACTTACTGAAGTCAGACAGGCGTCCCTCTCTCCCCTTTTGTAATGAGTATCTTGGGAAGTAGTGTGAGACTATGTAAATATCTGTCTTATATAACCATACTACAGTTACCAAAGGGAGGAAATTTCACCCATTAATTTTAGTATCCATTGATGATTCTTCCCTGAATCAGTTATTGTAATACTTGGAAAAGAGTGACTTTTTAAAAATTCCATTGGTCTTTCACCATTTTTAAGTTTGCTTTCTTTAAGGACAGCTTTTCACTTTTCGTTATATTTTTTATTTATATTAGTGTTGACTCTGATTTTATAAACCTCTTTTAATCTGTAATTGTCCTGCAAAGTAATTTACAATGTATGTGTAACAAAAGAAATGCTATCTTTCTGTGTAAGATGATTCTTGCCTCTGTAACATTTAGGCATACTGACGAGTAAAGATGGAAGAGGACTTTCTTAAAGTCCTTTTATTTGAAGAAACTTGAAGTTTAGTTGGATAAATTGACCTGGAATTGTGTGGTATTGGCCTATTGGGAAACTGGTTTTGGAAAGGTATAGTATAGGTTTGTGCGTTTTTTTGAACCAGGTGCCTTAAACTTTTCTGCATGTTGAGGAGAGAGATTCAATGCTTGCTTTACATTTTACCTTCTGTTTTTTTAGCCTTGAGTTCTTCAGGGCAAAGAGATTTTTTGATGATACTGACCTTATGCCATTTTTTTGCATTAGCTTTCCCAGCTTGCTTCCTCAGCAAATGGTGTTAGAGGCATATTTGCCAAGTTTGTTAGAAAGCCTTTAACAATGTTCCATGGTGCACCTAAAAATAGGAATTAAAATAGGGTTACTTAGCATGAAAATGTTATGTGGTTTTGGAGATTCTGGTCTTTAACTTTAGTTAGTCAAATTAAGGAACAGAATTGAAAGTTTTAAGTATAATGTCCTATTCTTTAAAAAAAGAAAAAAAAAAGGGAGACTTCACAATGTCTGAGTAAGTTAAGCACCCAGAGACCACTAATCTATTATCAGTAGTCAAAAGATATTCACACCCAGGGTTTCAAGCAACCTGTGGGACAGCTGAATTAAGCAGATAGTAAAATGCAAATACAAAAAAAGCTAATTTTGAGCTGGCTTAAGTACTGATGTGTTATGTGTTCTAATAGTATCTATTGAGCTTTTACTATGCTTCAGACGTTGTTCTAAGTGCTCTGCATTAAATCCTCATAATTCTGGGATCTCAGATGTTTCAGAAGAGTAAACAGATCCACAGATAACTGTTTTCCCTATGATCTTCTATGTGGCAAAACTGGGACTAAACCCAGACATTTTTTCTTATGAAGAATTCGAAGAACCAACTAATTTTGAGATGGCACTTTTACTTTATAATCAAAGTTATATATTTTTATAGTATTTGTCTACTTGAATGATGAACCTTCTGTGTTCTCTAGATAATGGGGAATCTGAAATACTATGTCACACTACAAAAACTACAGTGTCCCTACTGCCCCCCCTCCAGGCATGTTAATCCAAATTGGGGTGAGAAGGGGAGGAGAAGGAAAAAGAAACTCTTTTGTTTTTGTTTTTCTTAAGATTTTAGTTATTCGAGAGAGAGAGAGAGCATAAGTGGGGGGCAAAGGGAAAGGAAGAAGCAGACCAGACTCCCCACTGACCAGGGAGCCCAACACAGGGCTCGATCCCAGGATCCTGAGATCACGACCCGAGCCGAAGATAGACGCTTAACCAACTGAGCCTCCCAGGTGCCCCATTTTTGTATCATTTCTAACATGTAACTCCAGGACTCTCCAGAGTTTTTGATTGGCTGATTAACAGTAAATTTGTTTACTTAAACTTTTTGGAAACTAAACTAGGCTTAAGTGTCAAGTCCTGTAGTAGTGCCATTTACAGACCAGGGCCCAAAGTGTGTGGAAATCAAATGAATTGCAACATTCGAGTTGGTTTTCTTTTAAAAGGGAGCAGTTGATAATTTGTATGGTTTTGTGCATGTGCTGTTAGTGGGTAGTTTTTTTGTTTTTTGTTTTTTTTTAAAGGGAGGATGGAAATCTATACTTTAATATATGTAGGCTGTCTCTAAGATGAAAAAGCATTTATAATTGCTAGGGATAGAGAGGTATTACTGGAATAACATAGGTGTGACTTTTCATAGTATACCCTTTTGTACTGTTTGAATACTTTGTCATGTGTATGTAATAGCTATTCAAAAAAATAACCCGTTTTCTTGGACCTAAGTTTATTGATTCCATATTTATGCTTTTTAATTTATAATCAGAAAGTAGAAATTTTTTGAAGTTAAAAAAATGTTACTAGAAATTGCCAAGCATATTGCAAGTTTGGAGACTCTTACATGTCCTCTGAGTTTATTAGAGATTTGTTGCACAACTTCTGTGGTAGGTATTCAAACGGTACAAAAGAGTATACTATGAAAAGTCACCCACCTATGTTTCCAGTAATACCTCCCCTATACCATCAGACTTTTATGATTGACTAAGAATTTTTTATGGTTAGTTTGTGCTGTTTTGAAAATAAAACCTTTTTAAAAACGTTGCATTTTAAAAGTTTTTATCTGTACAGATTTTAGTAGACATAGTTATCTAGTAAAACTCTTTTAAGGATGTACCTAAGCCAAAATTGCTACTAATGACGGTGTCTTGGGATGCCTGGGTGGCTCAGTTGGTTGGGCAACTGCCTTCGGCTCAGGTCATGATCCGGGAGTCCTGGGATCAAGTCCCGCAGAGTCCCACATCAGGCTCCCTGCTCAGCGGGGAGTCTGCTTCTCCCTCTGACCCTCCCCCGTCATGTTCTCTCTCTCATTCTCTCTCTCTCAAATAAATAAAATCTTTAAAAAAATGATGGTGTCTTGTCCTATTACTATGTGTTTTGGGATGTTTCCCTTTTGAATATGTTGTAGGAAAATATTCTGAGCACTTTCACTGAAAAGTATCACTAGTAAGGAAAAAAATCTCACCTTATTTGAAGAAATGGAATCAAATATAACTTTCTGTTAACTGATAGGAGTACGTCACTTAAAGTTCTGTCACTTACCCTACCAACTGGGAGAAGCTTTTTAGGAGGGAGCAGTTTCCTGTGTAGTAGTGTAAATGGGCATTACTTAAGTATGCTTTTTAAAATATTTAAACGTGGAATTGGTGAGAGCTTAACACTTGCCTCTTGTTTAATTTTGTTTTTTAAATGCAGCATATATATTTCCTGTGGAGTATTTTGAATAGCACTAGTACATTCTTGACAGGGAAGATCAAAAATATATATACATAGCTTTCTTGGTAGAATGTGTAAATGAAGAATGAGAAAAGAATTTAAGATTATGTAGATTGCAAGGAGTGCAAGAACCACACCCATTTGTAACCAAATCTGCTTTTTCTGCAAAAAAAAAGGGTAGCTGAAGAGTAGCCTCTTCTGAGGCTGAAGGTCAGTGCTGTTGACAACATGCTTTTTTGACTGCATTTATTTGGACACCTAGTTGGGAATAAGAAACAAAGGTTTCTTGATTTTTCTTTTTTTCTTTGTCTACTGTCTTTCCTAATAGTTTTCTTATAGTTGTCTTGCACCTGCCCCTGAGGAATAATTTGGGATTCAGTTAGTTACTAATTAACATTATTAATTTTTACTCTTTCTCAACATTGTAGGACTTAAGCTGTGACAGTTGAACCTCAAATTTGTTTTATTTGAACGTTTGGTGTAGTGACTTAGAAACATAGAATTCTTATTTTACAGAATAGTGAAGAAGATGATGTGTTGCTTTTACACATAGAGTTCTAGGTGATCTGGGAGCCATTGAAATTTCCCCCCCGCCATTATTAGAAGGGTAACTGGATTAAGTTTACAAGAGTTTGAGGACTGTCCACTCAGGAAAATATACCTCTGAAACTAGGTGGACAACATGGCCTCCAGAAGCCCACCCACAGTCCCTTTATATGTGGTTGGAGACCTCTTTTGTTTATCTTCCTTCATTAGTTTTGGACCTAAAAGTTATTATAAAGTTAAAGTCAGGAAGAAATGAAAATTAATTTATAAAGTTTTATTTTAACCAAATTTATTATAAATTATCTCACAGCTTGTATGCTTGCCTTGCCTTGCAGTGTATACTTGAGTTTGTAAAGCCAGTTAATCTCCTATTTTATTACCACATTTGTATTAATAGTTAAACAGTTGCTTGACTCCTTGCCCTGGTATTCAGTAACTAAGTTACTGTAACTACGCATTATAACTGGTTGTGCTTGCAATCATTGAGGTATAAGAGGAAAGTGAAAGTAAAGTGCAGTCTCTTAATCTTATGTTGTATTTTATTCAGATCGTGGCCTGGTTATAATTAAGTCCTATTAGAATTTGACAGAAGAATTTAGTTAAAGTACAATTAACTTGGGTCAGCCAGTCCATGAGAAAGTAATGACAATGGTGGTCTCTGAGAAGGAGAAGGGAAATTGGTATCTGAGTGACTTGGGCAGAAGGAAGATATGTTCCCCCACCCCGCCCCGTGCTTTTTCATTTTTGTTTGTATTTTGTTTCATGTGAACTTGTTACCCATTGGAGAAAAAAAAAAATTAGTCTGGCCAAGGCTAATAAAACCAAGGCTGGTAACTTTTTAGTGGGACTTAATCTGTTGTACTAACATGTAGTCATCCAGAATATTAATGACCCACTCTGGTAGAGCCCTCCTAGCAAGTGCCTTTCGATCTTATACGTTTAATGGGTTTTCGGGGACCAACTGTCTTTTATTTATTTATGTATTTATTTTTTTACTTTATTTTTTCAGTGATCCAAGATTCGTTGTTTATGTACCACACCTAGTCCTCCATACAATACATGCCCTCCTTATTACCCACCACCAGGCTCACCCATCCTTCTTCCCCCTCCCCAGGGACCTACTATCTTTAGATCCTCTATATTTATTTAGCAAATACTGTATCTTTTGAGTATACAAAGCAAATCTGATTCCATTATTTTCCTTGTTAAAACCCTTAAGTACCTTCTTTTGCCTGTAGAAGACATTCAGGATTCTTACTGAGATACATTTAGCTCATCAGTCTGGCCCTTGCTTGTCTTTAAAATCTTATTAATTCTTTGTTCTGCAAGCCTTTCATAGTCTATACTCCCAGCGTTAACAGAAGTACTTGTATTTCCCTTAGCAGACTACCCTTTCACATCTCTGGGCCCTAGTGTTTAGAAGGAAGCTTCTGTTGTACATTCTCCTGTCTACCTCCCTTAAAAACATTCTCTTAGCTGTAGGCCTTCCTTGACAAGGGTCCCTCTTACATATCTTTGTTTTGGTATTTTTTGCAAAGCATTGCTAATTGTGTACTTGTGTCTGCTTTTGTTAGTCTGAGTTCCTTTAGATAAGAACTCTGTGAAATTTTAAGTCTTTTTACGGTGAACTTAATTTTAGATTCCTAAAAGTCCAATGCATGTGAATAAGTGACTGCTTAATATTAAAGCACATAAGGGAGGACAGATCTTAAAGCAAGAAACACTTGCGACTTCAGATCCCCTCCTTTACCCTTTTATGTACTCATTTTGCCTCTTAGTTTTAACCCTGGAGTTGTACATCTCTAGTTAAAACTATAAGGTTATAACAAAATAATTGAATGCCGTGTTTGTTGAAAGAACAGAAGGTCCATCATTTGGCGATCAATTAGCCTCATTTGTAGTGGAGTTGTCACTGTTGACCTTAAGGCATTAATGGTTAAATGAGGATTTGTAATGATGACAATACATGAATGTCAAGTCTTTTTGATTCATTTTGTAACATGATTTATGTTTTTGTTTTTTTTCCCCAGCTCCAGAACCTGGGTATAAACCCAGCAAACATTGGCTTCAGTACCCTAACTATGGAGTCAGATAAATTCATCTGCATTAGAGAGAAAGTAGGAGAGCAGGCCCAGGTGGTAATCATCGATATGAATGATCCAAGTAATCCAATTCGAAGACCAATTTCAGCAGACAGCGCCATCATGAATCCAGCTAGCAAAGTAATTGCATTGAAAGGTATAAAAGATTGTGGGAATTTGTTTCCTTTTTTTTTCCCAATGTATAATTTATTCAGATACAGTAATTAGGATTTACCTTTTTTGTGTGTTGATTAAATTTAGTTAAATCTGCAAAGTTAAAGGTGTTACTAAATTTGATTTTAACTGCTTTCACAGAGTGGCATATTTCTGTGAAATGTCTTGCTTTCTCCTCAGCACAGAGTATTTGGAAAAATTTTAAGTTTTAGATTGAATGAATTTAAATTTATACCTCCAGTGTGACAAGGCTGTGCTAAAAATACAACTCCATATACAGAAGACAAGAAATTAGTGATTCATATTCTGGGATAACATACTTTAATATTAGTACTTAAACATTGCAGAATTTTGTTAAGAAGATAAACTTATCACTTATGCTGTGCCTTTTTTATACTAAAGGTGTGCGTTTCATTTAGAATGTCAAGTTCTAAAAATGTCTTGAGTTGGGTGACTGGGTGGCTCAGTGGATAGAACATATGACTCTTGATCTCAGGGTCATGAGTTCAGTCCCCACGACATTGGGTGGGGAGCCTACTTTATTTTTTTTTTTTTTAATTTTTTAATTTTTTAATTTTAATTTTTTTTTATTTGACACAGATAGAGAGAGAGATCACAAGTAGGCAGAGAGGCAGGCAGAGAGAGAGGAGGAAGCAGGCTCCCTGCCGAGCAGAGAGCCCGATACAGGCTCGATCCCAGGACCCTAAGATCATGACCTGAGCCGAAAGCAGAGGCTTCAACCCACTGAGCCACCCAGGCGCCCGGGAGCCTACTTTAAAAAAAAAAGTCTTAAATTTACACTGATGTTTAGCAGTGTGTGTATATGGATATTAAAGCTTTGGGATCAAGGGTGTTAGAGCTTATTCAGACTAACTTTTTGGTTCTCACAGTAAGGAACCATACAACCTATCAATCTGAGCAGTTTAAAGAAATTGATACTGTCTGGGAGCCTATATTATCTTTTTACCTTTGAACTATATGTAGAGTGATAATGTAATTGACCCTTTAAAACAGAAGCTTGTGAGAGGACTAGGTAACAAGCTGGCTAAAAAAAGGCATTTAATTGTTTGTATTTTGCTTTGTTTTTCTTCTTGGTAGTAGGAGTAGTTCAGGTTCCTAGTAATTTCTTGATAAATTTGTGGGTGAGTTGTTAATGGTGCTAAGGTTTTTTTTGTTTTGTTTTGTTTTTTAAGATTTTATTTATTTGACACAGAGATAGAGATCACAAGTAGGCAGAGAGGCGGGCGGGGGGGAAGCAGGCTTTCTGCTGAGCGGAACGCCCGATGTGGGCCTCGTCATGACCTGAGCCAAAGGCAGAGGCTTTAACCCTCTGAGCCACCCAGGCGCCCGGTGCTAAGGTTTTTAAACAGATTTTTCTTCACAGAATTTAAACTTTGTATTTAGTAGTGATACTGGTTGGAGATTTAATGTAGGGTTGGAGGCAAGCATAGTCAAATAACTACATCACCATTAGATATCCAAGATATGAGTTGTTGATCTTAAGGAAAGGTGGTCCAGCTTTCACCTAGGACCACATGTTTTACAGCAGCAAGCTTCTTGATTCTGTTGAACAATACATATGCTATACTGAACAATACATATGCTATACTTTAAGGTATTAAGCTCCTTTCAGCTTCCTCAAAGAATTTAGATTCAGCTGCTTAGCAACTCTCACCCTTCTCTATTAAAAGGCCATCGTTTTAATTTTCTCACAGTTCTTTTCTATTTTTAATGTTATTGTTATCTTATCACATTTCTTAATGCTTTCTTATGTGTGCAGATGGTGAGTTATCTTAAATTAGATTGTATTAGTTATTGTCCTGTTATATAAAAAGAATAAATTGAGGTTTTTACAGCACTGTAATAAAAGCATTTTAGATTTGTGCCTATATGTCTATATTACGGCTGTCATCCTGCCGTCCTGCCCAATCACCCTACATGCATATACTCCAACCCCTTCTGTGTAAAAATAAATAAATAAAAGTCTGTTAACTGGAGGCTGGGGAAGGCAGCAAAGGAAAGTAAGTCATTCCCAAATACTGCTTCTCTCAGAGGCCATTTTTAAACCCTTCGCTTCTTTTTATAAACGGGACTATAACTCTTAACAATTGTTCAAGTCTGGTTGTGGTTTACATATTGTGTGGGATGGGAATAGCATTCTTTGTTTTATGGAAGAAGTTTTTACACGTGGTAAGAAGGGTCATGGTACAAAGCTGTATGTTTTGTGTCCCATTCTGCCAACCCCACCTCCCCCACTATCCTTTAGTTTTTGTTTTTCAAGAGCCAGATTCTCTATGGCTCAGGAATGGAGTTTTGTTTAGTCTCTAAGGACCAACCTGGATTAGCTAACCTAGAGATTGCTGTGGGCTTTGACCTCTTAATTTAGACCAAATAACTTTTTGTTCTGATGGATTTCAAAGTACAAATACAAGTCTTTGCATCTGACTCCGTGAATTCCTCAAGGCAAATTTCATCCTTCTTTTACTAAGTGTTTGCTGTCTTAATTGGATGAAGCTTGAACTTTGTATCTCCAGCATATTAACAGCATCTCAAACTGTCCTTTGTCTCCTTTTACTTTCCAGAACCTCTACCTTTCCCTTTGTATCTTAAACCAGTGAAACGTAGCATGTACTTCTTCAGTACAAGGCAGAGTTGAAGTAGATCCACCTCCAAAAAGGCAGTTTCCACAAGACTTGGTTGGGTGGGGGATGACTGCCTTTTAAAAAGTAGACATTTTTCCCATGTGTTTGTATCAGATTTGCTTTGTTCTGTGTACCTACAACTTAGTTTATGCATAAACATTCTTAATTATCAGCACGAAGGCTACAACCTTGTTTTTCCATCACTGTTAAGTCTTCAGACTCATTTTCAGTTGAGATTTAGAATTCTGTAGAAGTCATGCTATTTATTTAAAATGTCCTTAGTAGAGATAATACAGTTTTTGCTTCAGCTGTGGATATAGATTGTTGGCTTAGTCTCTGCTACCTCTTCAAAGGTTGCTGCTCTATCAGTGTGACTTCTGTAGTTGGTTATTAGCACCTGATAGAACCACTTTGTTTTGAAGTTACAGATCTTGTTAGAGATAGTCTAGCTAGATAATAATTTATACTGAACTTTGCTTTTCTAATGATTCATAATTCTGAATTTTGTTTTTAGCTGGGAAAACTCTTCAGATATTTAACATTGAAATGAAAAGTAAAATGAAGGCCCATACCATGACTGATGATGTCACCTTCTGGAAGTGGATCTCTTTGAATACGGTTGCTCTTGTTACGGATAATGCAGTTTATCATTGGAGTATGGAAGGGGAGTCTCAGCCAGTGAAAATGTTTGATCGCCATTCCAGCCTTGCAGGGTGCCAGATTATCAATTACCGTACAGATGCAAAGCAAAAGTGGTTACTTCTGACTGGCATATCTGCACAGGTAACATTTTTCTAGATGTTTAATAAAAGGTAAAGAGAATTAATGTGAGCAGGCTGCAGTTTATTTTGAAATGACATCTTCTATGTTTAGTCCTGGTGAATCAGACTTGTTTTGAAAGCATTTTTTTTTCTTTTTTAAGAAATAATATAAAAATAATAAAGCTTAATGGCTTTATATTGATAACGTTTTCAGAGTACTCTTACCTAGGGATTTATTTTTTTCAAGATAGTGTAAAGAGATGGTTGTTTTTGAGGCACATTTTTTAAATATTCATGTTAAGCTTTAATAAGATAATGTTGGAACCAAATTTTAAATTAAGAGGTATCAAATCTACATGGAGAAACTAAATTTACAAAGAATTAGAAATCCTGCCAAAAGTGATATAAAGCATTTTAATTATTTTACTGGTTGATGAATCTGGGAGTTATAGATTCATTGGGTCCCCAAACTTTGTTCTCTTTGATCCTTTGTAGCAAAATCGTGTGGTGGGAGCTATGCAGTTATATTCTGTAGATAGGAAAGTGTCTCAGCCCATTGAAGGACATGCGGCTAGCTTTGCGCAGTTTAAGATGGAAGGAAATGCAGAAGAATCAACGTTATTTTGTTTTGCAGTACGGGGTCAAGCTGGAGGGAAGGTAAGTTTTGGTTTCAGAAATTATTATTTAGTGAGAACTTGTCTTTGTCTCTCTAATTAGTCTTCTAATTTCGAAATAGTCTTCTCTCTTCATTGTTAATTTATTTTTTAATAAGATTTGTGGTGACTTTGTTTAAATTCTGCTTCTAGTGATACTTGTCTAAAATAATGTTTTCTTATGATACTTGTCTAAAATGCATAATGTTCTTTAATAACTTCTTTATATCAGCTGTTTATAGTGACACTTTATTTTGCTTATCTTTACCAAAGGCTTTAATTTGATATTTTTCAGTGCTGTGTGTAAGATTTAGGGTTGCTATGATGTATATTTGTTTGCCTTATATCTAGATAGTCTGATTCAGTAAGTGGAGCCCATAGCCTCTATTTTAAATGCCCTAGGTGACTAGATAGATGTGGACTACAATTTGAGTAATATCATCTTAAGTCAGCTTCTCAACCCTGGCTGTACATTGGAATCACTTGGACAAATTGACATACTTTATGTTTGGGGTTCTTAGTTAAAATAGAAACAAGGCCTGGTTGACTAGAATATAAAAAGTGTAGAGAAAAGATAAGGGATAGTTTACAATTTTCTAGGAAGGTTAAGGACCAAGCTTTGGAAAAAAATGAGAAGGAATAGAGGAGAATGGGCAGTAGCCGTGTTCCCAGCTGAAAGCCCTGACACAGAAGTCTGAGGACTCAGCAGCTACTGTGACTGCACTGCTGGATGCCGGAGTTGGTACTGCTGGCCCTGGCAACTCAGTTTAGCTGCCGTGGTAACTGCCAGACTAGAATTGCTGAAATCTTCCATAAGTAGTTTAAAAAGTTAAGATAGGGATTGCTTGAAATCCATAGCTTCTTAGCAGAGAGGGAACAGATGCATGGAAAGTTAAAATTCTGCGTAGAATTTCAGAATAAGAATCCCTGAACTGAGGAATGATCCAGTCAGCCTCTTAATATGACAAAAATAGAAAACATTGCTATTTAGTCTACGGCCATACCACCCTGAACACGCCCGATTTCCTCTGATCTACGAAGCTAAGCTGGGTGGGGCCTGGTTAGTACTGGGATAGGAGAAAACATTGGTATTTTGGTCTGAATTGATAGAATTTCACAAAAAGGCACCTTAGTTTTAGAAATCAGGTATTATCCTTAAGACATAAAGCTGAGATTCATTTTGGAAAGTCCTACTGGGAAAAAACTTTATTTTTAAAGATTTATTTATTTATTTATTTCACAAGGGAGAGAGATCACAAGGAGGCAGAGAGGCAGGCAGAGAGAGAGAGGGGGAAGCAGGCTCCCCGCTGAGCAGGGAGCCCGATGCAGGCCTCGATCCCAGGACCCTGAGATCATGACCTGAGCCGAAAGCAGAGGCTTTAACCCACTGAGCCACCCAGGCGCCCTGGGAAAAAACTTTAATGTCATTTTTCTAGTATCTGAAAACCTGTTTATAGATTCTTGAGTCTATTTGAAACACAGTGCTGTATCTTTTGTACTCTGCCATGGCTTTTGGAAGATAGCTGTGTTCTGTGCTATAGTCTGCCATGGCTTTTGAAAGAAAACCATTCTTTTCAGTATGGGTACTTATCCTAATGAAGGATGAGACCCTACAGTTTTCATATGGTATATATCTTGAAAACCGTATTGTTCTTTGAGTCTATTCCTGACATGACTAAGCTAAATATATAATGCTCTTTTATTGAGATGTTTTCACTTTTCTTTCCTGGCTGATAGGCAGCGTCAGATATTTTAAACCAGAATGTTCTCGTCCATGAGGTATATGTGATTAGAGAAAACTTAGGTGTATACTTTCCATCTGTGTCAGAGTAGATGTATAGGCAGAGAAGAATTTAACAACTTAAGATAGAATTCTATTTGGAAATAGTAAATTATAATTGAAAGCCATGAGAAAGTAAGTACCTTCCTGGGTTATATGTTACCATCCTATGCCCTTAATTTATGGTAGATTGAGGTATGATCCCTCTAGCTATTCAGTTAGCTTTTTTTACAGTTTTTATCTTAAAAGAATACATAGGAAGCTACAAAGACAGTATAGAGAGCCCTGTGTTCTTTACCTGGTTTTTGGTTACATCTTACATAGCTATAGTACAGTAGAAAAAAACTGAAAATTGACACTGGTACAATTGTATCATTCTGTCTCCTTTAACAGGAGTAGATTCGCGATATATACTATTCTGTCACCACAGATTCCCCCCACCCCCTGCTATTCCTTTAGAGTCACACCCGCTTGCTCCCCACTTCCCCAATGTCTCTAATTCCTGACTAATTTACTCTCCATTTGTATAATACTGTCACTTCAAGAATGCTATATAAGTAGAACTGTATAGCATGTGACACTTTGAGATTGGCATTTTTTTTTCCACTTGGCATGATGTCCATAAGAATTTTCTTTTATTATTACTGAGGAGTATTCCATGGTATAGTTGTACCGTAGTTTAATACTCATCTATTTTAGAACATTTGGGTTGTTTTCAGTCTGGGGTTACAAATAAAGTTGCCCTGATCAACTGCTAAATGAGAGATTTGTATCAATTTTATTTTCTTTTGAACAGTTACATATCATTGAAGTTGGCACACCACCTACAGGAAACCAGCCCTTTCCAAAGAAGGCAGTGGATGTTTTCTTCCCCCCAGAAGCACAAAATGACTTTCCTGTTGCAATGCAGGTATTTTAAGCAAAACAAATGGACTTTTAAAACCTCTCCTCCTAACAAAATTAATCCCAAAATTGCTACTCACAGTGAGTGTAATTTAGAAAAATACCCTTTATTCGACAGTAAAGTTTATTAGTGAAATTTTGTAAAGTGTTCTTAATTTTCATGTAATGCATAAGCTGGATTATCCTAGGTTCAAAATTATATTTTCTCTTTTATACATTTTACTCATACTCTGTTAAGTTTAAGAGCTTGGGGTAGTAAATGGCTATAGAAATGAGGAAACCATATATGTTTTTCATATAAGCCTCTTGTCAGAGTTCTAGAATTTAGCATCTCTAAAATGGAATTGAATTAAGTTTTTTCTTTATAGGTTCACGATTTTACTGAAATGTTGATTTTCTTTATACAGATCAGTGAAAAGCATGATGTAGTGTTCTTGATTACTAAGTATGGTTATATCCACCTCTATGATCTCGAGACTGGTACCTGTATCTACATGAATAGAATCAGTGGAGAAACAATCTTTGTTACTGCACCTCATGAAGCCACAGCTGGAATAATTGGAGTCAACAGAAAGGGACAAGTAAGGAAATCTTGAAACAAATTAAGCAGTGAAATAACACTACCGTTAATTTTGCTTTTTCTTCCCCAAAAGAAAATGGTTTGGATGTCAGAAATAAGATACACATAAAAATACAGAAGCATATGGTAAAAAGTCTCTTTGATCCTGACTCAGAGAAAGAAACTATTTGACACACAGCCACTTAGGATTGTGTTAATCTGTCTTCATTGTCAAAAGAAATGACTCTTGGGTTGCCTGGGTGGCTCAGTCTGGTAAGTGTCTGGCTCATGAGTTCAGCTCAGGTCCATCTCATGGATTGTGGTGGGATCAAGGGATCGCGTAGGGCTCTGCCCTCAGCACGGAGTCTGCTTGAAGAGTCTGTTCCTCTGCCCCTTCCCCTCTATCAAATAAATAAATAAATCTTTAAAAAAAATGACTCTTTGCAAAGAAACTATTAGGGTTACATTTGACAGGTGGTTTTGCTTTTTTTAATAGGGGTTTTTTCCTTCTGTGATTGCTAAGACAGTTAATCAACTGCTGGGGAAAGAATTCTTTCTACATCTCTTTTCCTAACTCTTTAATTGTTATTAAATATTTAATGTTGGAAAGTGATATGTTACAGTAGCTATTGCATGGTACCTGGAAAGTTATCTAATTAGATAGGGGAAATGTTACCTATTCTGAAATTGTCAGAAGTAATCCTTTTTCTATTTTCTTAGGATTTTAGTATGATCAAAAATATTCCACCAGGAGGTATCTTATTTTCTAAAAAATGGTTTAAAATTTCAAGCAGTACTGTTACTGGTATTCCTTTTTTTCTAGTTTTTCTTCAACTTAGTATTTTTCCCAGATAGTAATCAAAGGAAGTAGATAGGTTCCCCCACCTTTGTTCTGTTAATTTCTGGAAAATGATATGTATGTAAAGAGGCAGATCCTATAGAGAAAGGTCTTTCCCTATCTACCCATTCCCTATCTAATCTCCACACCTGAATAGGTGCTTCTGCTTTATGCCGCTAGAATTTAGGTAGCCCTTCTCTTTTACATGTATCACAATGAATTACAATTGCTTGTTTAACTGCTTCAGTCACTATTCTTCGTTAGGAAAGGGGCTTTTCTTTTTAGTTGTATTTCTATACCATTGTCTTGGCCTTAAAACAACTTTAAAAAATTCAGTAGCTTTCATTTATTCCAGTTGAATGGGTCTCTCTTGGAAAAATCAGGAATGAATTGGCCTTTTGGTGAACTAGGTTAGTGATAATTTAATTATGAAGTTGTTAAACTAAAGACTTCCTTATTTCTGCTACTGTGCTGATATTTTTAAGGTAATAAAATATCTGGGAAAATTTCACCATATATATTTGCCATTAGTAACTCGGATTCTGAGAAGTTATTGGTTATTCTCCTTCCCACAAATTTTCTGTGCCAGTTGTTTTGAGTAGGGAGATGGGTGTTTATACTGACCTTAGGCCTCAAGGCATTTCCTCTGGTCTTTGGTCAGTCAATTGTCACTGGACATATATCCTGAAGGAATGAGTTCGTGGTTTCTATTGGTTTAAAAATCAAAACCTAAATAATAATAATAATAATAATAATAATAATAATAATAATAATAATAATCTGTCAAGAGAAGATTATTGCCAGTATCTAGCTTAAACTCTGAACTTGGTAGAACTGAGTGAGTACTTTAGAGGTAGAGGAACTTTCTCTGTCCCTTGTAGTTATATTAAGTATTGGTATTGCTAGAACAATCTAAAATAAGATAAAGATGAATCTGTGGATTTGGTGTTTGGGGAAGACGAAGGTATAACAATCATTAGGAAGCTTCAGACAGTGTAATTGGAACTGGATTTGTTCATCTTCCTTATTTTTCCTGGGAACTAGGCATTAAATTAAGGATGAGGGTCTGGAATGCAAATGACTGTAAAAAACAAGTAATTACTCCTCCCTTTAATGTCTTAATTTGTAGTAGAATGACATGAGGCAGATATAGGATAGCTGAAGTGCTGGAGCTGGGGGGCGGGGGGTCTGACCTGTAGATGTGAAAGCATTTGGAAGTTTTTTTTCAAAAGGAAAAAATAGAACAGGCAGGGTACACTGTTACCTATCTCATTGATTATTGAGTTCTCGGTTTGTATTTTGATTCTTGTTAGTACTGGAACAGAAATTTCCCATTTTCATTTACTTAACAAATATCAAGCGTTTATTTCAGGCAAAACACTGGTGCTAATAATACAACTAGGGAAAGGTAGGTCCCTGTCCTTATGTGGAATAGTGACTGAGAAACAAGAGAAATTACCGTATGAGAAGTGCTGTTGGAATAATATGTTTGTAAGCTGAGGAATATAACCAGTTCTGGTGTTGGGGAGAGGAATGAATATGTAAGTAGTGAAGTGTAAAGGCTGCTTTCTCATGTCAGTTGATAGTTTAGATGTTAGGCAAGTAGGGCAGAATTCTGGGACAGTGATTTTTTTTTTTTTTAGGAGAATTAAAGGTGAATAATTATCTCCAAGTAGAAGCAGTTAGAAAGTGCTCTTTAGTGATGTTACATTTATTAAGCACCTACTGCATACATTGCAGTATATTAGGTGCATGAAGATTCAGTGATTCCCTCCCCTCATTGAGTATATAACCTGGCCTCTAGGAGTGTAAATGGAATTAAAATTACTGAAAATCCTTGTTTAAAAAAAATCTTAGAGTTAAAAGGAATATACCTTAAACTTCTTCCAGGTGAGCCCTAGATTTCATTGAGATTGCAGAGCTTTTTCAGTCCTGTAGGTTGTCCAGACTCTGTCCCAAGAATCGATAAACCACATGGAGAGCTGCCTTTCAGAGCTCAACTAAATGGAAACCTTAATCTTTGATATTAACCATGTTAAGAATGAATGGATGATAGCAAAGCAATTAGTTTGGACAGTGTGAAGATAGTATGAAGTAGGTGGTTATTTATATTATAAATATATTTACATTATAAAAACGGCCATATTTTAAGAATCCCCAAATGGCTTAGCAACCCTTAGTTTTCTTTCTCCTGGGTGTTTTTGTTTTTGTTTTGAGAGAGAGTGTGCGTGCATGCAGGAGCGGGGGGGAGGGGCAGAGGGAGAAAGAGAGAGAGAGAGAGAGACTCTCAAAGCTGGTTCCACTCTTCAGCATGGAGTCCAACACAGGGCTCGATCCCACGACCCTGAGATCATGACCTGACCCAAAATCAAGAGTCAGACGCTTAACTGACTGAGCCACCCAGGTGCTCAAAATTTAGGGTTTTTTAATTTTTTAATTTTTATTTTTTTTAAGGCAACAAGAATGCAATTGTCACAATTTCATTACCTTTATGACTCAGTAGTAAGCAGCTCTAAACAAATTTTGTATCATTAATATCCAAATGAATACATTATAGCCATTCATTAATCTTTAAATTGCAGGTTTTGTCAGTATGCGTGGAAGAAGAAAACATAATTCCTTATATCACCAATGTCCTACAAAATCCTGATTTGGCTCTGAGAATGGCTGTACGTAACAACTTAGCTGGTGCTGAAGAACTCTTTGCCCGGAAATTTAATGCTCTCTTTGCCCAGGGAAATTACTCAGAAGCAGCAAAGGTAGCTGCTAATGCACCAAAGGTAAATAGTTATGGAAGTGAAGTTGCCATGATTGGATTCATGTTAATATGTTCTATTTCTGATAATGTTAGAAGTGGAACCAGCTCTCCCAAGGAGAAACTAACCCTTTTTAGGTTGCATTTTCCTGTAGTATAAGTTACTTTGTCAGTGCCTCTAGCCTTGGTTAGCTTTTTAAAACTCAGTGTCAGAAGACTATGTAGATCTAGCAAGCTATGATTTAAATAGATGTAATAATGTTCAGTTAGTTACAACACTTTTTATCCTCATCAATGATAGCTACTGATTTTATTTCAAAACTTCAAAATTAAATAGATCCTGTTTAGTTTTTGGTAAGAAAATTTGTCTGACAGCCACATGCAGAAAAATGAAACTTCATCATTTCCTTACACCACACACAAAAATAGACTCGAAATGGATGAAAGACCTCAATGCGAGAAAGGAATCCATTAAAATTCTTGAGAACACAGGCAGCAACCTTTTCGACCTCAACCACAGCAGCTTCTTCCTAGGAACATCACCCAAGGCAAGGGAAGCAAGGGCAAAAATGAACTATTCGGACTTCATCAAGATGAAAAGCTTTTGCACAGCAAAGGAAACAGTCAACAAAACCAAAAGACAACTGACAGAATGGGAGAAGACATTTGCAAATGACATTTCAGATAAAGGGCTTGTATCCAAAATCTATAAAGAGCTTCTCAAACTCAACACCCATAAAACAAATAACCCAGTCAGGAAATGGGCAGAAGACATGAACAGACATTTCTCCAAAGAAGACATCCAAATGAACAACAGACACATGAGGAAGTGCTCAGCATCACTCGGCATCAGGGAAATACAAATCAAAACCACAGTGAGATACCACCTCACACCAGTCAGAATGGCTAAAATCAACAAGTCAAGAAATGACAGATGTTGGCAAGGATGCGGAGAAGGGGGAACCCTCCTACACTGTTGGTGGGAATGCAAGCTGGTGCACCCACTCTGGAAAACAGTATGGAGGTTCCTCAAAAAGTTGAAAATGGAGCTACCCTACGACCCAGCAATCGCACTACTGGGTATTTACCCTAAAGATACAAAGGTAGGGATCCTCAGGGGCACATGCACCCGAATGTTTATAGCAGCAGTGTCCACAGTAGCCAAACTATGGAAAGAATCTAGATGTCCATCATCAGAGGAATGGATCAAGAAGACGTGGTGTATATATATACAATTGAATACTATGCAGCCATTAAATGAAATCTTGCTGTTTGCGACTACGTGGATGGAACTAGAGGGTATTATGCTAAGCAAAATAAGTCAGTCAGAGAAAGACAATTATCATACGTTCTGTCTGATTTGAGGAACTTGAGGGGCAGGGAGGGGAGTCATGGGGCGTAGGGAGGGAAAAACAGTGAAGCAAGATGGGATCAGGAAGGAGACAAACCATAAGAGACTCCTAATCTTAAACAAAACAAACTGAGGGCTAGTGGGGGGTGGGAGGGTAGGTACAGGGTGGATGGGTTATGGACATTGGGGAGGCTTTGTGCTGTGAGTGCTGTGAAAGGTGTAAGCCTGATGATTCACAGACCTGTACCCCTGGCGTAAATAATAATAAAAAAAAAAATTTGTCTGAAATTTAGCTAAGTTTATTCTCATCACCTTAGTATTATGTTGGACTGGATTAGCACTCTATACCCCCATCAGTATTAAGAAGTTTGCACTTAATGTGAACCTGCAACAATAGCTAGCCAAAACTACTTTACGATTATGCTAGTCTCTTACATATTGGCATTGTAATTGGATTGGTATATTTCTGATTCTGAATAATCTCATAACCTTGAACCAGATGTGTGACATTGACTGAATCTTTGCTATTTCGTGTATGGAACATTTGAAATTTGTTATATTGGCAGATGAAATCATGCTTTTAAGATTGACACAAGAGATCCTTGGACTTAGTGTGATGTTGGATCACCTTTAAAAAGGAGTCTTGCACATTTCTCTTTCTTGAAGGGAATCCTTCGTACCCCAGACACTATCCGTCGGTTCCAGAGTGTTCCAGCCCAGCCAGGTCAAACTTCTCCGTTGCTTCAGTACTTTGGAATTCTTTTGGACCAGGGTCAACTAAACAAATACGAATCCTTAGAACTATGTAGGCCTGTACTTCAGCAAGGACGGAAACAGCTTTTGGAGAAATGGTTAAAAGAAGATAAGGTACATTAACTTATGTTAACATACTTCTGCTTTGATTTTATTTAAATACCATGCTAGCAAGTTAGAAACATCTAGGCTTCACCAAAATGCCCATTATTTACTGCTTGTAGGAATAGAAAAAGGACAGACATTGTATGAGATGCATTAACTTACTATCTTTTTGAAAATGTATTTAATTTTTATGGCATGTTGAGATAGGGTATCTTCGTTCAGTTTTTTAAATGGAAGCCAGGTGTCTTGCTTGGTGCTTAAAACTACTAACCTGGAAGCAAATTGCTATCCTTTTGCATTAGGAAAATTTTGGTGTGAGATGCTTATTTCAGTATACATTCATATTGTCAGCATATGTAACATTCATTTGGACATAGGATAAATATTCTTGTATCTCACATCCCACAGTTGATATACACAGTAGTTTCAACCATACAAATACCTCATCTTTTAGAAATTCCCAAGTATTATCAAAATTATTGTATTTACTACTAGTAACAAGTGTTTGGGTGTGCAAGGGAAATATGAAATGTTGAATGATCATGAATATGATACGAAACATCAGGGCTGTCTAATTAGTAGTGGTAGAGATTCCCAATTACATGGAAAAATATTTAGTTTCTTGAAATTCATTTAAATTCATTTAAATTAAAATTTGTTATTAACTAGCTTTCTTTTCTGTAGGGTTTCCCCGGGCTTTTTGTATTTGCAATTTCTTTTTACACAGAGCACCTAATAGTACTGTGTTTCTTAGAGCACATTATGGAACATGTTGCTTATTTGTAAGGCAGCTAACAAGTTTAAACAGTTTCTTGGTGGCATTATTCCTTTCATACCACCATCAAAAGCCTTTTTGGACAAAGTGGTAATACTGAATTACCCTTTCTTATGCCACTGTCAAGAACTGAGGTGGTACTGATTAAAATACTGAGTAGTGAATAACTTTTAATATTATTATACCTTTCAGTTTTAGTGTATATTGATAAAATTTTTACATTACTAATTCTAAGTCCTTGTTTCTTGACTCAGCTTCTGGCAGTCTTATGGGATGCTGGAGAATAGTGCTTCAGAGTTGGGATGCTTGGACAGGAGTCACTGCTGAAGAATAGTTTACTAGCCACACTAGCGAATATTTGAGGTCCGTCCTAATTGTTTAAGTTAAGGGAGGATGGGAACAGCCAAAGTAACTGAGTTGACCTATATAGCTGTGTGAAAGCTTTTTGGGTATCATTACCTTTTTTTGTGAATGATCATATGGGATTTATTTATGGTAAAAGGGACAATGGTCAACTCTACTAGTTAGCATGTTCAGTTAAGAGGTATAGACTCTGGTAGAACTTTTTACCTCTCAATGATAAATGCTATTCTCTGACCTCTAACCATTAAAAGTAGAAAATCAACTCTAGTACATAAATCAAAACTCTTAGGGAAGCTGTTTTCCAGATTGGGCAGCTGACTAACTCAGGTTGAATAGTACTGAGAAGGGTATTTGCTTGTATACCACCTAAAAATTCTAAATTAGTATGTTCTGCTTTGTGACCTTAGATCTAAAAGTCAAAATGATAATGGAGCTTAGATCCTTTAGACATACAAATTATACCTTAATTTTAAGAAGGGTCCTCAGGGTAATCCTCATCTGACTCCTTAAATACTAAATTTTCATTTGATAACATTACGTTAAAAATTGGATTCTTTTTGGAAAAATTGGGGCCATGTGGATCTGATTATCTGACTATTCATAAAAGATAGAGGTACAGGATTCTGCTTTTTAGGTACCTACTTTCCTAACAAAGTAGTTCGTTATATCTATAAGTATGAAGTCTTGGTGGGCTTTTTATCCTTAAGTAGGATGTGTGGAGAATTCTATTGAGACAGTGCTGTGAATACAAGATCAAGACTGTTTGCTAACCACAACCCTTGCATATTTTTAATATATTCTGGGACAGTTGTAAGTGCTTGTCATATTAGTTATTATTTATAGTAGAAGTAATGTTATTTATAATGGAAGTAATATTAACTGCTCATTTATAAAATAGCTCATGGATTACTAAACAATCTCTTTTTCCCTTGGACAGCTGGAATGTTCCGAAGAACTAGGTGACCTTGTGAAATCTGTGGACCCTACATTGGCACTTAGTGTGTACCTGCGGGCTAATGTCCCAAATAAAGTCATTCAGTGCTTTGCAGAAACAGGTCAAGTCCAGAAGATTGTTTTGTATGCTAAAAAAGTGAGTTCAGTGAAACAGATTCTCAATATAAATTCATTAAAACATTGAGAAATTAACTTATAGGAATGGTCAGTGACTTTAATAGTGAATTTCTTTAAACTTTGGATTACTTGAAAAACCGTAAAATCCCTATTTTAGCTCTCGCATATAGAATTACACTTACTCAAAAATGACACGCTGGGCCTCCTGGCTGAGTCATTTGGTAGACATGAGACTCTTTTTTTTTTTTTTTTAAGATTTTATTTCTTTATTTGGCACAGAGAGAGAGCTCACCAGTAGGCAGAGAGAGAGGAGGAAGCAGGCTCCCCGCCGAGCAGAGAGCCCGATATGGGCCTCGATCCCAGGACCCTGAGATCATTACCCGAGCCGAAAGCAGAGGCTTTAACCCACTGAGCCACCCAGGCGCCCGACATGAGACTCTTAACCTTGGGGTTAATTTTGAGCCCCATGTTGGGTGGAGAGATTTGTCTAAAAAAATTGTTTAAAAAAAAAAATGAAGATAATCTTGCTTGGCTTCTCAGAATTTAAGATGCCAGGGGCCTCTTTAACCTCTTAGAACAAATTTTGAAATGGTCATTCATTGAAAATGAGTAAGTCAGTTATAAAAATTTACAGCTTTTCATTCAAATACATTATCACTGAGGTGTCTATTTGCCTAATGTAAACCAACATCGAAATGAGCATGTTAAGTTAAAAATTTGTACTTGTAGTAGTTCTGTATTAGCAAATTTCTGTTGTAGAAATAGCCTTTAAATTAAGGCTAAACAAAAATGAAACTTTACAGCAGAAACTTTGCAAATTTTTGTCTATTTTTAGGTTGGATATACTCCAGACTGGATATTTCTGCTGAGGAATGTCATGCGTATCAGTCCAGATCAGGGACAGCAGTTTGCCCAAATGTTAGTTCAGGATGAAGAACCTCTTGCTGATATCACACAGGTAAAGGCATTAAAATGTATTCTGTAGAAGTTGATTTAAAAAGTGAACTGGGGGGAGGGATCTGGGTTTAAACAGCTTTGAAGAAGAATGGGTTAACCTTTAAATTTGTAGAAATTAGAGTTGTGTCTGTCTACATGGATAAACCTCAAGTATCTTATTTAAAAAAAAAAACAGAAAAGCAAGTTGCAGAAGAATGGATAGGAAGATACCACCTATATACAGTTTTAAAACATGTAAAACAAATACCATCTTGTTTAGAGAAAAATATGAAAAAAATATGGGAATAATAAAAAGGATGCTTTCTGCCATTGGGTGAAAGAAGAGATGCATATAGGAAGCAGGACTCACAGACTCCTTCCTATTTTGTATATTTTAAATAGTTCATCAAAATTTTAAAACTATTTTTAGTTTTGATTGGTTGTATTCTGCTATTATATATAGTATCTTGAAAATTTTTTTTTTAACCAGAACTAAAAATAACTGCAGGAGACAAAAATTTATTCTTAAAATTATGAAGTTATGTTGTACAAATGATACTTAAATCTGGGATTCGGTTTGGTAGTTTTTTTCTATGTAAAGTGATATTTAACTTCATTTACAAATTTTCAACAATATCGTAAAGCAAGTTCTAAACATCTTAAAAAACAATTCTCATTAAACCTTTTTTTTCCCCCAGATTGTGGATGTCTTTATGGAATACAATCTAATTCAACAGTGTACAGCATTCTTGCTTGATGCCCTGAAGAATAACCGCCCATCTGAAGGTCCTTTACAGACACGGTTGCTTGAGATGAACCTTATGCATGCGCCTCAAGTACGTTTTTCCTGCTGTGTAGGCATGTTTCCACTGTTCTAGTTAGTAGTTAGAGAGCTTCTTAGATTAAGCTATTTGAAGCTACTGTGATGCCTTTACTTTCTCCTTTATTCACTATTGAATCTTAGTGTGTAATCTGGATATAGAATTATTGATATAAATGGAATATAAAATAAATCTGTCCTATTTGTGGTTTTATAGGTTGCAGATGCTATTCTAGGGAATCAGATGTTCACGCATTATGACCGGGCTCATATTGCTCAGCTGTGTGAAAAGGCTGGTCTGCTGCAGCGTGCATTAGAACACTTCACTGATTTATATGACATAAAGCGTGCAGTTGTTCACACCCATCTTCTTAACCCTGAGGTATTGTAGTCTCTTAACAGATGGTGATATGATTGGTATACAGAAAATGTGTTCATAGTGCTGAATTCTAGTAATTTCATTCCACCATTAGGTTCAGTGTTATTTCATTTATGTATTTATTTACCTATTTATTTTGTCCTCTAGTGGTTAGTGAATTACTTTGGGTCCTTATCAGTAGAAGACTCCCTAGAATGCCTCAGGGCCATGCTGTCTGCCAATATTCGTCAGAATCTGCAGATTTGTGTTCAGGTGGCTTCGAAGTATCATGAACAACTGTCAACTCAGTCTCTCATTGAACTTTTTGAATCTTTCAAGAGTTTTGAAGGTAATTAAGAGTTTCTAAGTTGTTTTTAAGAGATCCAAGAGGAGTATTATTATGATATTGTACTGTTGGAAATTCTATAAGCTAAATTTTATGGGACAATTTGAGTTTTATTAATTAAATGTTAGCTCTTTTATGTTGGATTCTAGAGATGTGCAGTGAATGAGACTGTCAGACTGCTTGGATATTTTATAGATGAATTAAAGGCAAAATTTTTAGACAAATATGTAGCTTTGTTGTAATTTTATAAAATGAAAATATTAATGATCAGGTATAATATTTCACAGTTCTCTTGTCTGACTCTTAAAATGGCAAATGTTTCTAGCCAAGGACATTTTGTGACTTACCATTATATACTGAGGTTTTCTCAGCCTTTACACTGTAGATAATTTGGGGGTTTTTTTGTTTGTTTTGGTTTTTTTCTCTTGCACTATAGATAATTTGGGCTGGATAATTGGTTTTGGAGGTGGGTTGTCATGTGCATGCAGGATATTTAGCAGCATCCCTGGCTTCTACCCCTAGATGCCAGTAGCAGCTAAAACAGCTGTGATCACCGGAAGTGTCTCCAGACATTGCCAAATGTCTGTCTCCTGGGAAGAAAATCACCCCATGTGAGAATCACTGCTACACTGAGTACCAGTGTAATCACTACTGGATGATGCTTAGGTTTATTAGCTAAGCCCCAGTCATCTTTTTTTTCTTCTTTTTGTCCTATTGCTCTAGACAGGAAGAATAAGATTTCTACTAGTTTACTTAATTTCTCAGTTTCTGTATACTATGCACTAAATTGATTCTGTTTATTCAAGTACGGTAGCCATTAGTGACATGTAGCTATATAAATTTGAAGTAATTAAAAGTGAGTACAATTAAAATTTTAGTTCTTCAGTCACAGTAGCCATATTTCAAGTGCTTAATAGCTGTGTATGGTTGCTGCCTACCATATTGGACAGTGCAGGTATAGAACATTTTTATCACGTTAAGTTCTTTTGGACAGCACTGCATTAAATCTTTCAAACCACTTTTGTATTCTTCCTATTAACTGAATATAGGAAAAACCTGCTCTAGGGGACTTCATTTAAAATTTCTTATATGAAACATGGTATGATTTCATTTAAAATTTCTCATGGAACATGGTGTGATTAGCTTTGGTGTTAGGTAGCTGCCCCCTAACTACTTCTCAGCTACTAGAAAACATTGAATCGTCTGTTCTGTAGGGGTTAAAGTGAATATTCATTTATTGAACTGATTACTGGACTTATTAGTATTCTTATTGAGCTTTTTGAGCAACCAGTTTTTATTTGGGGCTATACAATATAACAGTTACTTTTAAATTGAGGTATAATTGACATGTTTCTTTAACTGCTTAAATATTTTCAGTTCTATCATTCTCAAAGGTGCACCTATGCTTAATATCAATTATTTGTCTCTTTAAGGTCTCTTTTATTTTCTGGGATCCATTGTTAACTTTAGTCAGGACCCAGATGTGCACTTTAAGTATATTCAGGCAGCTTGCAAGACTGGGCAGATCAAAGAAGTAGAAAGAATCTGCAGAGAAAGCAACTGCTATGATCCTGAGCGAGTCAAGAATTTTCTCAAGGTAAGTGGTTTTGAGTAATACACTTTCTGGTTTTTGAGTAATGCACTTTCAGCAGTTTTACACAGGTTTCATCATAGTTTTAAAATATTTGTCTTCCCTGGGGTGCCTGGGCGGCTCAGTTGGTAAAGCGTCTGCCTTCAGCTCAGATCACGATCTCTGGGTCCTGTGATGAAGCCCCGCATTGGGCTCCCTGCTCAGTGGGGAGTCATCTCCTCCTCCTCCCTCTTCCTCTCTCCCCTACTCATGGGTGTGCACGCTCTCTGTCTGTCTCTGTGTCTTAAATGAATAAATTTTTTAAAATACTGTTTTTCCTAAATGGGAAATTCTTAGTATTCTCAAATTATGTGCTGAATTATTTCTTCTAAATTTAATACTCTGTGGTTTCCTTTGAAATAAAGAAGGGAAGTGGTAAGTAATACTTAAGAACGAATATTTCTTTAAAAGAAGAAAAAATAGCACTATGCTGAAAGAATTTCTTTCGCTTGAATTTTAGAAGAAAAATTTTGCAAAGTAGTTGGAGATTCTCAATGTCACTTTAGAATTTCAGGTATACTCCTATTAAAGATTAAGATCAGTTTACCCTCCTGTCCTTCCTCTATTATATACAAAGGGTTTTGTTATCTAAAGGACCTAGGTTTCTCTCTCATTGAATTAGCTTTTCTCTAGAAACTAAATATTAATTGTGTATAATTAAACCGAAGGTAAGATCTAACAAAAAAAAACCCTCAGCCTTTTGACATTAGTTATAGAGAAGTAAGAACTGCCTCTGTTGCAGTGAAGAATAATGGTTTAAAGATTTTTAGCTCATCAGAACATATCTAAGGGCAGTTAGATGTATTTAATGTTTACTTAACTTTAGCTTTATTCTCATACCTACCAGTTATACTGTGAGGAAAACAAAGCTTTTTTTTTTTTTTTTTTTTTTTTTTT